>JACXGJ010016913.1:0-11766 GCA_016801105.1 Esox niger
CTCCAGTGCCCTCAGCGATGCTCTGTCCACTAATAAAACACCCTCCAGTGCCCTGAAGACGTTGTCTTTGTTCCTTCCTACTCCCGTTACACTATCATATATATATTTTTTAATCCTATTTTAGGCCAACTCTCCAGAGAAATGACAAAATATATCATTATCCAGAATGATATATTTTAGGGAAGTAATCTAGTTAGATCGTTGCAGACGATTTATTTCCTCAGTCCCAAATTCATTCCATTGGTATACATACACAGGTCTTGACGCCAGACTAAACTGCCGAATGATCTATCGCAGACGATCCCATATGCACGCCTAAACGTCACAAAATGAAGGGCCAAAAAGGGCTGGAACGTCTAGTGTAAATGAATGGCGGTGTGCTAGGCGGTGTCCGAATAGCAGCAACACTAATAACATGTATTCTTACAGCCAGTAAATTGTCTCTTCACAAACACAACAAAGGAGTAAGACCCGTAAATGGGTACTCCGTCTGAATCAGATCTGTGTACTGGGCACATAGACCCTGTATCACTGTGAGGAGCTATGCATAAGTGATGTGCGTTCATGCTAATACCTTTAGCGTCAATTCCATTCCGCAGTGTTCACTCAATGTCCAATTTCACACAGAATACTTTAACACTGCCTTCGGTTATAAGTAATAGTCTCCCCCAAGACAAACAAGCCGAGTACCACGGAGCGGCGAATTCTAGCCCAAGCTGTGTGTACAGGCATATTTTATTGACATCGTAACAGTAGTAGGTCTTGTTTCATTTCTCCCTAGCTGAACGACATGAACACATGCAGCAACTAAACAGAGGTAGATTCGTCAATTTCAAAACTCTGCCACACACAAACGCCGACAAAAGACCAAAGCTACTTTTACCTCCTGCAAATATCAGTACGCCATCTAATTTCCCTCCAATCGCTTGTGTAAGGCAACAATACAATCAGGTGTTGTTGATTTCAGCTTTCAGTGACCCCCCCCCACCCGAAGCGTACTCGCGGAACCACCGCCTTATCATTAAGATTCATTTCTGCGACTGGCACTGAGATTTCCAGTCAATTACACGTCGATAACACCCCATGATGTACTCCGGTGACCTCGTAGACTCCCACAGCCTCCACCAGAAGCACAATAAGCCATTGTAGCCTCCCAAATGGTACCCTATTCCCTACATACTGCACTGTGATCCCATGTCGACACAAGTGCGGCAAAAATAGGGTGCTGATTTGGACGCAAGCCTCAGTTTAGGTGCTGGAAACACACCTGGGGGAGTCTACAGTCATTAGCGGGAGAAATTGCAATGCCCTGTAATAGTCACCTATCATATTTCTCCGCAGGTGACCAGGAAATCAATTCGTTCCCTCGAACCGCTAATTTCATTTAGCGATTTACAGTATTACTCGCCGTGACTGACGTCAGGTTTCTGCGGCGTGAAACATTTACTCATTGTGTTTATATAAAGGCTGACTCAAGATGCAAACTCCAACTCTTTCGAAATACGAAACCCCCCCAAAAACACAACAGGTGTGCCTTTGGTTGATATATGACTCCGACTATACTGCTGTAGCATCCACAGCAGGGATTTGCTGACAGATGTCAACTAAACATCTTCAGTATTAATGTACGCGCCATTTGAACAGGTTAATTCTTTAGATGAACCCGGAAGAGCTTTGGTAAGAAAGGCTCTTAATTAGCCAGACATCGACAGAGTTAGACTTACTGCGAGACTGAAATGCAACCATGGAGTGATTTAACTCTAAAAGAGCAGATCCCACACTTTCATTTATTTACCAGGAACACACACAATGTACTGTGGATGTGTGTGGAGACTTAAAATTGCAGGTCAGAAACTCAACAATCATCTACTGGACATTAAAGAGCAGACAACTCTCCTCCGCTGCCGGTCTTGGGTGTAGGAAGCCCGTTTGATGTGTTGCGTAGCGTTATGGGAAGCTATAACTATCGCACGGTTAAGACGCTACATCCGGAACACATGGACTGGTGGGAGTTGTGGTTCTTAGCCCACCGCCGTTTCAGCATATCCTCCCCGCCACCACTGCTGTCTATAATCACTGTCCTGTCAAATAAAAAACGTAGACTTTCTATTTCTCAACGATTGGTCACTTTATCGATTGCTTTTCAAAAGAAAAACTGACAATGTTCATAGCGTTGCTTTTTTCTCTTGGACATAATAATGAGGAGAATGGGAGAAATTATGCCTCGAAGGGAAGCCCCTGGGAAGGAAACCGGTCCTGCTTGGCTAAAAACGATGTTTAATATTTATTCAACACTACTGTTGTTTGCTCCTTGGGGTTTAAGGTCGGGTGTTTTGTGAAAGCACTTTGCGACAACTGCTGATGTAAAAAGGGCTTTATAAAATAAATTTGATTGATTGATTGATTCATGTTAACATATTTTACAGTATGATTTATTTTGGAGCAGGTAACAGGGAAAGCTGCTGGAAGATTCAGACAGCACACTATCAAATATTATTTGCATCACAGCCTAATGAACAGCATTTGGGATAGAGAGTAAACTCAGGTATAAAAATGTGGTATTTTCCAAAATTATAATTCAATCAAGATAATAACAAAGCATCTAACAGTTGCCATGTATGGTATGAAACAGCTGGCTTGTATCATTTTTAAAACATTTAAAAGAATGTTGATTTTTGACATTGAATTGAATACCTAACGGTCTGGCTCAATGTCTGGGTTCCATTGACTTCCTGTCTCTCATTATGCAATGATTTACAGTGTGCTTTAAAACAGTCGATATTGGATGGATTTTTAAAAACAAATAACGTAACACGATGTATCCTACTCCATTATAGAGCAGTTAGATTTATCAGAACTGTATTTCTTTTGACAACCGCTTAGCCTGTTGCTAATTGTAATTTATTTGTGGTAAATATTCCTCTCCACGTTGTGATTGGGAACCCAATGGTCTCACTCCTATAGTCTATATGCCAACCAATGGCCGGTCTTCACTAGCAAACCCAGGGTTTCGTAATGCTGGGGAGAACATGTGATTGTCTCTCCACATTATTTCAACTTTGAGTTCTAAGAATTTAGATGGCACAAAAGTTGATTGGTTCATGTCAGAAGTAGCTGCTATTGGAAATGAATTAAGCCTTGTGTGTTTGTAAGGGTGCCAACAATCATTTCCCAGGCTGTATCTGCACACATACTGACAAAAGCACGGATTGATGCACCACAATGTGTAACAAGCAGGGGAGTTAGAGCCATGAAGAAATAACAGGCTACACCTGTTTCTTCAATACAAATGGACAGTAAAAAATAACATCAATCCCAGTATTCTGAGTTAGACAGGCCAATTGCTTTCTGCTTCATGTGTATTCCTCACACAACAGGGAAATATGAGTGCAGTTTCTGTAAAAGGTTAAGCCCTGGTCCCAGACAAAACTCCCAACAGTCACACAACACAGGGCATCGCCTGTGTCCTACCAAGAAACTGAACATTATTTGATCAATTCATCAATTATGCTTCACCAGTTCAAACCAATACCAGGATTGAATTAAATAGCACATACTGTACATTCTCCAAAAATGGGTAGTGTTAAAGAATGATGTTCTGTACTTTTTTGATGGGTCTCCAGGAGTTGTTCATGCAGATCGCCAGAAACAGGGGCGACGTACTGGGCCCCAAAGAGCTTATGTCCAATTCTCCCTGTTTCTCTCAAAGACTTCCCTCTCTTCCTTTCCTTCTCCGTCCTTTATCCTCTCTCTTTCTGTCTGAGTGCCGGATGGATCAATAATAGCCTTGTAGAGATATGCTGTTGTTTATCCACCCACAGCCAGCAGGGGTTTATTGACTAGAGCAGAATAATCAAAGCACAAGATTACCCCCCGAAAAGTATTTTTCCTTCACTTCCGATTCATGCTTAGCTAATATATACAAATGTATTTGAAATTATCATCAAACGAATAACTTATTACATTTAATTTTAGAACACTGCTATGTATTTTATATACATATGTATACATACATATACATATACGAATGAGTATTTACTGAAAATATATTTTTAAATGAAATTGCCCTTTTATGGTAGTCCTGAAATAAATGCATTTTATAAAGCATCTGTATGTACATAGTGCAAAATATTTAGAGAAGATTGGTCATGAAGCATTGAGGTATTTCACTGAGGTCTTAGGGAAAATAATATATTTTACCAGTAATCAAACCTCTACATTGAAAGGTCACAGCATATTCCGAAATTCATATGGCTCCTTTGAAGATTGTGAGCATCAAAGAAAATTCCAAAACCTCTGTGATCTCATGCATCTACTGGGTTTGACACAGGTGGTAATTTGTATGTCGGTCCTGATTTTTCGTTTTGTCAAAGAACAAAATTCACGGGCATCCAGTGATTAAATCTGATCTCACATATTGAGTCAAACTCAAACATTGACATAGAGGAAATCTAGTTCCTTGCTCACACAGCTGGGGTTTTTACAAACAATTTTATGGACATTTTGCGGCCTCCTTTCAATGCAATGTGCAAATGCTTGATAATGGCAGAGTCTTTTACAGTGTGACTGTGGAAATAATGTACATTTCAATAATCAACACGAGCCGAGATATTTTAATACAAGTAATGTCAGTTTTATGCGCCAGGCAGTAACGCCATGCAAATGGATTCATACATATGAATGTACCGGGTGTACAAAGACCTCTGCCCATCCTTCACTCTTGGTTTTGCGACGTTATCGTGTGACATTTAGTTTCTAGTATTCATTCCCTCTCATTCAGGTCTCAATGTACCTAATGGAGCTCTAAGCCACAAGCATGTGTACGGATGTCTGAGACTGCAATTGTATTGCCAACACAACAAGAGGTGCTGACAACCTCTCTTCAATTACGGTGTAATGGCTGGATACACTTCCTCTGCCTACCTTTACAAAAATGTCACATAACCGACTTTCACAAGTTGCTTGGGTTGCAACTCCACAGCTACTACATACATTCTCTATAAAAAGAGAACTTCCCCCACCATATTCTTACTGCTGTTACAAAGGTAGATAATTAACGGATCAGACTATCCATTTCATCCCACACAATGGGAGGGCATTCATCAATATATTCTTGCTGTCTCCCTTTCTCTGTGTGTCTCTATCTCTCTTCTTTCAGATCTGTCTCTCTTTCTCCAGGTCTCTATTTATCTCTGTTTCTCTCCCTGTTTGTCTCTTGCTCTCTCAAACACAATCCCACATTTTTTCTCTTTCGCTGGGCCATTAAATAACTAAGTTACTGCAGCAGCAGATAAAATGTATATCATTAGCAGAGGTTTGATGCCATTAAAAGCCAGCTGAATAGGAGAGGAGTTGTCACAAAGTGCTTTTACAAAACACCCGGGAGCAAACAACAGTTGTGTTGAATTTCAGTGGCTAGGAAAAACTCACTAAGAAAGCCAAAATTTAGAAAGAAACCTAGAGAGGAACCAGGCAAAGCCACCCTCATCACTATACCACCAGGCCAGATGCCCTACTCTGTAATGTATCTGTCAGCTTTGAAATGAGCGCTGACTGGCTGACTAATATACACAGTGGGGAGAACAATTATTTGATAACCTGCAAAATCAGCAGTGTATCAAATACTTGTTCTCCCCACTGTAACTGACTGTATCTATCAAAGTAATAGTTATTGTTAAACTGCACTGCTATGCAAATACGCCTGGTGACGCTGTAATCCTTGCCTTGTGTTGCCCCTGATTCCCTCCTGCAAAGACAGATCGAATGATGTCCATACGTGGCAATGACTTGCTCTCATCTTACTCCAGAGGACTGTGTTATGAACATATCAGCTCTCTAGCTGGCTCACGGCCATCTTCAGCGTCACCTCTTACCTCATCCAAATCCCTGCCTTCTGCCGGTATGCTGAACAGGAAGGCTGAAGCTGCTGGAGAACATGCCTGGAGGGCGGACTGAGAGAGGGAGAGTTGAGGAGCAGAGGAAGGAGGAGTGAGGGGAGGCAGAGGCGATAGAGATGAAGATGGAAAGGGTGGTATTTTAGGGAGAGGGAAGAGAGGGAAAAGGACCCTGTTGGCTCGCCTATTGATTTCTTTAAGCTTAAACAGTATTTTCTGATTATTTCCCAGCGCAGGCCTTTTATCACAGCTGGTCTGTATGGGGGAATCAAATGAGGCCAGAGAAGCAAGTTTGACGGGCTGGGTGAAGTTGACAGCGTGATGTTGTTTTCTTGTTTTAAATGGCTAACTGAGAAAAGTCGCTCTGTATGAATCATCAGTTCCAGTTCTGGGGGGTGGGGGGGTCAGCGCAAAGACTTCCGAGCTAAGAACAACATAACAAGGTGAGGACAACAGACAAAGAGCTGTTACGTATGTGTCCTTGTGTGTATATACTGTATGTATATAGGTATATTTAATATATTTACAGGCTCAGAACGGAACAGGCAGAGTTGTTCCAATATACACAGGGAGAAAAGTGACCACAGCCAGTTGGTCCCAGCACAGCAACATAGTGAGACTCAATCAAAACATTACAAAACAAAAGTAGAACTACAGTATTTTACAGACTGAAAAGTATAAACTCAAGTACTACTTTGTCCCAAATAGGGAGAACACAGTGGAAAAATACCATAACGTCCCAAAAATAAGAACAAATCCTTGCCGGGTACAGACTCAGTGAGCGTAGGCTCCCTATTGAGAGAGGCCACCACAGGAATGGGAAATCACAGCGGTACAATTGGTGACCCGCTGCGAGAAAAGGTCAACCAGTGCAGTTCAAACAACATTTCAAATGTAACCAATATGTATTGGTTTATTGATTTAGTTTTTGTGATTCATACTTTAACTATTTGCCCCTTGCACCTTTCATTTATTCTGATATTTTAGTTTAAAAAAAAAATCTTATATAGCCCCAAAACCTGGTTTAAATGTCAACAGAAAGGACACACATAAAGTAGCAAAGACAACACAGTGTGATGATTTAAGTCTTGGTTTATACAATACATCGAGACCACAAAGTCTGGAAACATCATGTGTCATTATACAAATAGGTTGGTCGAAGTAAACATTATCATGGTGAAATGTTGACTTTACGATGATCACCTGCTCCCAATTGAGATCTGCTTACATCACTTAGATATCTTTACAAAAAGTGAAAGAAATTATTTCAAAGATTCCAATCCGTTTCATTTCAATTCCAATTCAACACACTGGATGAAAATGAAGTGTTCAAAGAGGTTTACAATTTTTTTATTTTGAAACAACTACAGATTTTTGATTTTTATTATAATATTTAATAATAAACAATACTTTTGAAGAGGAGCAGGAATAATTTAATATATTTTTAACAGCAAATCCAAAAGTGATTTACATAATGTCTGTCAAATGTTTTACTATAAGAAGATAGCTTGAAAGACATCCAAATGAATAATAATTGATAGTCAGATTGCTCTATCGCACTGGAATGGATGCTAATGTCTCTGTAGCCAAGGAACAATCCCATCTGCTAAAACATTACACAGAGTTAGTTTGTCATACAGGCATGGTAAGAAAATACACTATTATACACAAATATATAAAATAGATAAACAAAACTATGTTGATAAATCAAATTGTGCAAAACCGCATATATTCCTATATGGAAAGGCAACAATGTAATGTTCTTTACAGATGAAACATGAAAAAGAGATGAATAAACAATGGCGGAAATGAAAATGGCGGCATTCAAAGCTTGTGAGGACAAGCTTAGACCAATGGTGGAGACACAACCGTTTAACCTACAAGAGCGAATCCAAACAGTTACTCATTGTGTGTATTTAACATTTGCAGTAATTTAACTGCTTTTGCTCACCACAACACCTGAAAATACTATTTATACATTCATTGGCACGGTAACCATATTGTCCAACATAACAAAAAAAGAATGAGCTTCTTACATTTTGGGTAGGTGCAACATAAAACATAAACATAATGAGGTATGAGTTGAGAGGTCGATGTGTTGTACCAGGCCGGCCAATTACCTCCATAAAATATTAACAATCCCAAAGTAATTTCAATGCTCCTTTATGACTCAAAGTAGAATTCAACTATTAGGTGTTTTTTCCATCTCCGCTAGCTGTGCCATTGCAGAACAAGATCTAACACATTTGTAGTTGTTTTGTTTGGAATACAGCCCTGAATCCCCAACATCATACAAATACTGTTGTTTACATCACAAAAAAAACCCAAAACATAATAAATCCCTATCTGGGTCAACTCGGCATCATTTCAAAGCTCGTTAGCTACATGATTAGCGACGCAATAAAATATGATTTTAATGCTTCAGGATTTCATGAGGCAAATGAATGTCATCTTGACGGATACAGGAGTCATTAGTGCATTCAGGAGCATATGGCTTTTCTTCACAACATGAGAAATGTAGGCTCCTTCTGTAGAGTTCATAGTATGCATTCTGGGTAACTGTACAACTGTTAAAACTGTAAAATGATATAAGGACAAATTGTTTCACCCGCGGGGTATCCGTCGTCAGCTGCGCCACAGTCAAGGCTCATGACGGCAGAAATGTGGACTCGAAGGCGTTTGGATTGCATACGTTACATCAAAGCACTATACACTATATTCAAATCCTCAACTTCTTTCAAAACACATAGTCCTCAAATGTACAGAATTTCCCTCCGAAAAAGTGTGACGGTTGGCTTTGGGTAACAATTCATACAGAACTGCGAAGTGAAAATGTTGTTTTATGTATATTACTGTAAATCCAGATTTAATATTTAGGCTCTGTATACAGGTGATGGTCAGCTTGTATACAGAGGCGAGCGTGAATGGCAACAAGCCCCGGATTGTAGTGGGTAGGATTTTATTTATAATGATCTACATGAATGTGATTGGGTCTTTCTCTGGGTCTTCCACTCCACTACCTTTCCCATCGTTTGAGAGAGAAGCAGAGGGAGGGAGACCAATCAGCCGTCCACCACACCGGACTTGTCAGAATCCCAACCGACCATTTTCCTGGTCATAACATTGTCTAATAATAATTCCTAAGACCGCCTGTGAAGGTAGCTCATTACGCTAATAGACAGTGGAGGGGGGGGGGGGTTGGGATCAGGAACCCTGTGGAGGGTGAGGATACCTCCCAAATGACACCCTGTTCCCTGTATAGTCCACTTGTTTGTCGGCTCTGGTCAAAGGAAGGGCACTATATAGAGAATAGGATGCCGTTTTGGATGCAGGTCTATGGGGGGGAATCATGTAGCACCATGGGAACGAATCGGCCTCGGAGTGATTCCCTTCAGCAAACAGTAACAGCATTGCTGGAGGAACGGCTTGTTGCCTAATACCAGTTAAAAACCTCTGGTCTTGGAGTAATGCTGTTTTTTTTCGAGGTGATTTAAACCTAGGACAATTAACCACCAGTTAGAATGGACCAACAGCCATACTAGGGGCTCCACAGCTTTGGAATTGAGAAGAGCTGCCCTAAAATGTTTAGCTAACACTAGGCTGACTTAATAAATATTTGCATAGCTCAGATAACTGATAGCCTTGGACCAAAACTACCGTAAAAATACAAATGACAGTTTTCTAGAGACTAGTCTGTGGTGAATAATAATTGCAATGAAGAATGGGATTTCTTTAAAAGAACTGACATGATTAAGAGCTTAAAACCCTTGTATAGTTCTGAAGCCGTTGCATCCAAAATGAGAAGTAGCACTTAGTATTAAAGTAAGTTTGCTGGTTTGAAGCCAAAAAGTTCTAACCCTAACTTCCATCCCTAACCTAAAGGTCGCTGGTTTGAAGCAAGGTGGGAAACCTGCAAATGAGCCCCTGAGCAAGGCACCTAAACCCATTTACTCCTGTGAGTTACTCTGTAAATGAGCACCTGCTAAATAACGAAAATGCTATATACTGACAGGGGTTTAAATTCAGAAGACAGAGATGGCCACTGTAAAATGTTGACATTTTGTCCAGGTAATTCATTTATTTGTGAAATGTACTGTTTGCCTGGGGTTATTGTCTTGCCTGAATATTCACCTGCAGCCAAGTGCAATCCTCCTGACAGAGGCGACCATGTTTTTGGCAAAAATGTGCATGGGTAATTTGGAGAATTCACTTAATTGCTATTTAGCAGGCAGGTTGTGGTAGTGGTTCCAGAATGTCACAGCGGGCCCTCTGTGTTGGTGCCCCACACCACATCCCATTTGTTACGAATCTTGTCGGTTTTGTTGCTATTAGTAACAGTGTTCAAGTCGCATTGGATTCCTGATAGGCTACAGCACAGGAAAATGGAGTGCGCACGCTATCATATTCTCCTACCTGGATTGCTGTTGCTGGCACCTGAAACAGCATGCAATCTGCCGAGAAGGCCAGAGGAATCACACATTCGCTGCCGTGGAGAGTACAACGAAGCAACTCATTAGTTTGGAGAATGGAGCGATGGGGATATACCGTCAAAGGCTGGGAGATAGAACAACCCCAGTGACCGACTGTTAAAAAGGAAAATGAAACAGGAAGGAAAGGTGAAACGCGGCAGGGGTTAAGGAGGAGTATAAAGCTCGCCAATGTCCAATCATTTACAGTAAAAGAAACATAGGCAAACACACAGTCAATCTGTATGCATCTCGAGAGCTCTGTGTGACGGCTTTTGCTCAACAATGGCTGTCGAAGCGCAGTGGTCCAGCCTTCTGACGGATTTGCTAGGATTTGTCTGGACCGGGAAAAGAAAGCCACCACCACGGACCACAGAGGGGACGCCTGTGTGCTCAGAAATGACAGATTGTTTAAAACTAACACTGCCAGGAAAAGAATACACGCTCCTGATGAAAAGCTAGTCAGTGTCAACGCACCTGTTTTGCCTGCCCTGGGAACTTTTTTAACATCATCCCGAAAGCTAACACAGCCATCAGCTGAGATCAATACAGCCGACATAATTTATAATGTCACACAAGAGCTTGACGCGATTTCCCCTGATGCATTTCTATTCATTAGAGTGGAATAGCAATACATGCAATAGCACTGACACGCACTCTGGGACTTCGTAAAATGGAAACATCAAACCAGTGATGTTTACTCCTACACAGATCCGACAGCGTAATCTCCTCGACTGCTGGACAAACCTACTGGGCGAATCGTCTGAATACTTAGGCATATTGTAACAGTCCCAGCCAGTCTGCGTTTTCTGGGTGTTCTTGTCTTGTCCTTGTTTGGTCTTTCCTGTTCTTAGTTCTGTTAAGCCGTTTATTCCTGCCAACTGTTTAGCCCTCACCTGTTTCTGTTCTCCTTGTCTGTGTATTTAGTTCAGGCATTTTCTTCCTGTCCTGGTCGGTCATTGTTGTATTGTTGTGTTCTCCCGTCCTGTGTTTCAGCGTTTGGCCTTTTGTATCTGCAGAGCACGGCACTCGCTGTAGTTTTCCTTCTATCTTCATTAAAGATCCTCCTTTGACCATCCATTTGCCTTCAACCCTCCGTGTAACGTGACACATATGAGATATTTCAGTAGTTCATTTTCAATAACAAAGAGTGGGGTAGCGTGTAGACTGAAAGAAGATTTAGCATTCAATAATTCATTCAGAAAAAATATGTATATAAAGTGTACATACAGATACAAACACATATACACACATATGTATATAAAGTGTACATACAGATACAAACACATATACACACATATGTATATAAAGTGTACATACAGATACAAACACATATACACACATATGTATATAAAGTGTACATACAGATACAAACACATATACACACATATGTATATAAAGTGTAC
>JACXGJ010016914.1:0-11766 GCA_016801105.1 Esox niger
GTTAGAACCAGAGGAGTGATGTAGGTCTGTACCACCTCAACAGTTAGAACCAGAGGAGTGATGTAGGTCTGTACCACCTCAACAGTTAGAACCAGAGGAGTGATGTAGGTCAATACCTACACTAAACTTAGGACCGGGGGGTGTAGGTCTACATCAACACTACAGTTAGGCTACATTATATGGTCCAATAACGAGATGGGAATTGCATTGAAAACAATTGCACAAAAAGATTAACTGAATTAATCTTCTGTTGAAATGAGACAAATTTATTTAAATATAAAATGTTATTGATTCCATAACTCTTATTTGGAATGACAAATGGAAAGCATTTGATTACTAAATCTATGTATACAGACTATCATTCATGGGTCCTAAGTCTGTTTTTTTCTGTAAATAAAATATATTTTGAACATATTTGTTCTCGGTGACCTCCAGTGGACATACAAACACAGTGCATGATCCGCAAAAAACATTTCGGGTTCAAAGGGTAGGAACTCCGAGCATGCGTACTACACGAAGAACATCATGGTCATCTGACGCTGAATCAACCGGATAAGTCTTTAAATTAACAACCTATGATTTTTTTGCCATAAACATGACACCTTAACTTTGCATTTATATATCACATACTAGCTACGTTAGCACTGCCCGAAAGGAAGAAATCATGACTGCCAACGAGGATCAAGAGGTACTTTTGGTGTCGCTTAGTAGCTAGCCAGCTGGCTAACGTTAGCTAAAACCGAGGTGGCCAGCTACACAGCACTAAAGCTGTAGTCTTAGTTAGTGAATTATTGTTATTCATATGGTATTGTTAAACCTAGGCTGTAGCTACCTAGTAGCAATTATACTCAAATGATTAGCAAAAAACGGTTCTGTCGAAACTAGTTTTAGTTATATGCCTAATGTGGCCGCTTAGGCTATTATAATACTGCTTAGGCTATTTCATGATGCTACTGTAGCTAACTAAAACTTGGCTTGACGAGGATCTCCCAAGCCCCGCCTACGTCTTCCTTCAAGTTGCATTCGGTACTTGAACTGGCTTACCTTACACGTTTTCAATAATTATTTGACGTAATCTTGTTATGTTATATAATTCATGAAAACGTGGACGTTAACGTCACCTGAAAGCAGCTTGAAGAGTACCCCCTCTGACTCATTCCACTGTTCCAGATGGAGTTGGAGGCCCTTCGATCTATATATGAGGGGGATGACTGTTTCAAGGAAGTCAGCCCAGTTTCCTTTCAGTATAGGGTGAGTATCTCGTTAAATGGGATGTGCTGAATTATTTTCTTTGTCCGTCCTACAAATCACCTCGGTACATTTTAATAAATTGGGTAACGAACCAGTTTTAAGTTACTGAGATTTGAGAAATGCCATCAATGGGCCATTCTCACTTGAGAAAAAATAACCTCCAGTGTGTCCTGCCGCAGTGGAGGCCACTCCAGTGAATGTCTGCCATTTTTAAATCAGTCAATTTTGGGGTGCCAGTAAAGCACCTGTGAAGAAAGGTGGGATACCCTGCCGAGCCTTTCACTATAAAATGTCTTTACGACTCTACACAAGTTTTTTTGGACTCCTTTGATATAAATGTAATTTGCCCAATGATGTGTTAGCGGAGAAGAAGTTTCATTTCTTACAAGCACATTTTTCCTTCTCTGCGCCTCAATTTCCCCGTGACCTTTTCCAGCAGGAGCAGAGGATGAGAGGAATCGAGCGAATCCAATTAAGCTTCTTTGTGAGAATGAGCGTTGTCTAATGTCCTCTATTGCGTCCTTTCCCAGGTCGGCGACCAGGAAGACTCTAAAGCGTTCATTCTGGACGTCTCTTGGCCGGAGACGTATCCCGAAACGGCACCTGAGATCTCTCTAGATGGCTTTTTCAACAAGAGAATGTGAGGAATCATGCATGCTCCGGTGCTTCACCTAATTTGTGTGGTTACCAGCCCATATTCATTATTTCGGCTAATTTTCATAAGCCATTAAGCTGTCTGGCTAATTCCTGAGGTGATTACTTTAACTCACTGCCGTTACAGTTCCTCTCCGGCTCAGCCGGGTAAGTTACGGCACTTCACATGCCGGAATATTGGGTTTGTTGCCAGTCATGGCTGCCCAATGCTTCAGTTGATTTGTCTTCACGCTTCACCGTAGGGCATTTCAGATAAGAGCCTCTGTTCACTGGCATTCTTTTTCATCTGGTCTCCGTCAGATCTTCAGAGACCAAGCAGCTGATCCTGTCCGGGTTGGAGGAGCAGGTGGAGGCCAACCTGGGCACTGCTATGATGTACACACTGTTTGAGTGGGCCAAGGAGAACCAGGAAGTCCTGATGGAGAACCACCAAGCCATTGACACGGCCGTGGTCAGTGTGCTACGCATCAACATTCAAATTATGAGTTAGCTATCCGGGATTGTTATAATTTTTCAATCTCTGTGCCAGATTATTTGACATTATCCAGATTCATTGCGACTGTTGCTTTACAGACATTGACATCCAACAGCGATCTGAACGCCCCTGCCAAGAAGAAGGAGAAGAAGGAACAGCTGACGAAATCACAGAAGAGGAAAATTACCTGCAGGACAGGTTTGCACCTTGAAATGACTATTTGCAGTACTTTGCATACAAACTGCTTTTAATCAGGAGTTCCTAGTTAATTACCCAGGGTTTTCTTAGCGCTGGTCTTACCTCGTTACGTTCGCAAACTCACCCCATGCTATGCTTTGATGATTGCCCACGTCTAGCGGATATTGCTTAGCGTTTGGTATCAGCAACACGTCGGTTGATACCATCACGTTGTTTTCCGCCCGTAGATAACAAGGGGGAGCTTCCCAGAGGCTGGGACTGGGTCGACGTCATCAAGGTACATTCGGTTCACAGGCGCTGTCCATCCGTCGGATACGTTTGTCCCGTGTCTGTGCGGTAGGGCAACCATGAACACGTCAGTCCTTGTCGCCGTGGTACCATATCTCACAATTGAATGTGTTTTTCCTCTCTTTTCTTGCATGTTCCCCTTGAACGTGAAATTCCAGCATGTAAGTACATTTCAGCATCTGAGAACACATCCAGACATGCTGCCTGTTTAGAAGGCCTTCCCTGTTTGAAGGTCGGGCACATGCGTCTGAGCATACTCTGTTTTCTGAATGCCTTTTCTTCACAACATTGTCTTCCTCAGCTGAGCAGAACAGGCGGTAAAGAGGAGGACTAGAAGCCCATGGAGGAGGTGGGGCCGGGGGGGGGGGGGACAGGACTCCGGTGACCTCACTCTGGTCTCCTGACCCGGTGCTGTTCTGCGGATGACCTCCAGTGACGCCGAGGTGCCGGGTTGAAGGCGTCCGCTTTGCCCCGTCGAAGACCCCGGTCCTCGGACCCCCGAACACAGTCGACCGCTTTCCAAGCTGTCTTGGCCAGAGGGGATGGGAGGTGCCACGTGCCCCGTTTCATGCCGGAGGGGGTTCAAAATGTGAAGCGTGGCATTGTTTTAAGCCCACCCCTTTGGAAGAAGCCCCCTAATGTGTATTTTACTTATTTTGGTTTTTCAGCTGTTTTGATGCCAGTGAATTGCAGTGTGAGCCGTGTGAGGACAAAGCCGGCAGTGTGCAGACACACGTTGATGAGTGGTAAAGGGCGTTTAACGTTGTCCCTTTTCATTGTTGATGAATGTGCGTCAGGCTGGAAATAATTAGTGCCCTTTTGTTACCGCTAGACAGGTGGGCAATTTGGACAATGTCCATGTCACGATATATTGACCATGTTACCCGACTGATGAAGTGAAGGCCGAGTCTCTTAAGATGGCGCGCCACGGTCAACCCGTAAAACCGCTTCCACTACATTGAATGTTGTAACTATCGATTCATATTAACGACCCTCCATATTAGGGCATATATTTCCTGTCGGACTTGTTCTACAGTACGTCGTAAGATGGGTATCGGCAAAGCGTCAGCAGTGGGCGGGTCGTCATGTCGGTGTCACCCGTCTGAGGTTTTTCCGTTCCTGAAGTCAGATGTGTGTCAGCGCTGTTGTCGTTGCCCCGGAATGGTTGCAGGCCAGCGGAGGCAGTGACTCTCAAATGGCTTCACGACGTCAGGATTCGCAATGCGTCTCGATGTATGATGGCGGTTCTGTACTGTGTGGACACTACTCTCAACCTCTTATGAAATGGACCCCGAGTGAACGCGAGATACATGCCCCTTTATTGTGGAGGCAGACTTGCTCTCACCTTGAACTGGGAAACTTGTTTTAATAAAAAATTGGTTATTACAATGGTGTGTGTTAATGGGTAAACTGAGTATGGGAAACGGTCCCCTGATGAACTGTTTCATTGCTCATTACTCAGTAAATCGTTTTTTTTTATAAACAGTACAAGTCGCAGTGTCGTCCACATGCCAAGTCTTCTGGACAGAACCAACAGTCAGAGGTGAAAGAGGTCAATGTGCTTTACCCACTGAGAACACACAGGTACTTATTCAATCTGAAAAGAAGCAAGATAATAGGACCAGTCATCCTTCCAGATTTGATCACAGAAACCTAAACTGGTACCATTATTTATTTGTGTGTGTGTGTGTGTGTGAGAGAGTTATGACAAAGCCACTAACAATGAAGAAAAATATATTTAATCAAACACCTTCCCACACAATACCATCCCCCAACTGTCACAAGCTGAACTTGGATTCAGTAAGTCCTTCATTTTGTTTAATTTGAAAGCTATTCCTAGTCCAGAAGCACGAGGTTCAGGGCCTGCCGGCAGAGACAGACAAGGTGTCCTAGAGAAATCACGCTGAAAGGAACGACATCCCCTCTGACTCCCTCTCTAGTGTAGCTTTGGCAATTGACACAGGCCAGAACATATGAAGAACAACTATCATGATTCAGTAGGACCAGCTCAGAATTCTGGGGTATTGAGCGACCAATGTTTTGTGTCCAATAATTCCCCGCCAGTTGCAGACGAGATGCAGCTAAGTCTTGAGAGCACAAGGTGTTGGGCAGACTGGGATCTGATCCTACTAGACATGGTTCAGACTGGATGAGAACCATCTTCCTCCTGTTAACCAGCTACTGCCTGTGAGGTATGATTCTAGAATTCCCAGAAACCCAACAAATCTGCGCTAAACTGGTCTGTTTGCCAAACCGAGTACAGACTGCTTTTTCATGTTTCAATGACTGCCTCAAGAGGGTTAGGTGTCACATCTTCCCACTGGTGAACTGAGCCTGTGGGACCCAGAAGACTGTAACATCCACTCTGTCCTGCCCCTTATGCCCACATCCAGTGTGTGACCCTGCAGAGAAGCACTCATGTCCTCCGCCCTTGTCACATTCACAGGGGGTTGCTGCTGCAAGAGACGCCTGCAGTGATGACATGCTCCACATAGTAGCGAAGACAAAGATGTGCAGAACACACTGAGTGGCATGTGCTGGCAAGACCTATGAAGAAACCTAGAGAGGAGCCAGACAGATGCAGCCAGTCCTCTTCTGTATGTGCCATGTGGATCTTATAAAAGACTACATGACCTTCTAGGGCCACAGTCAATATATACACCCATCAGCCATAACGTTATGACAACCTGCCTTATATTGTGTATGTCCCATGTTTGCCACCAAAACAGCCCTGACCCATCAAGGCATGGACTCCACTAGACCTCGGAAGGTGTGCTGTGGTATCTGGCATCAAGATGTTAGCAGCAGATCCTTTAAGTCCTGTAAATTGAGAGGTGTGGCATCCATGGATTGGACCCGTTTATCCAGCACATCCCACCGATGCTTGACTAGATTGAGATCTAGGGAATTTGGAGGCTCGCGTTCCACAAACGAACCATTTTTGCTTTGTGGCAGGGCGCATTATCCTGCTGAAAGAGCCCAATGCAATCAGGGAATATTGCTGCCATGAAAGGGTGCCCATGGTCTGCAACAATGCTCAGGTAGGTGGTACGTAAACGTAACAGCAGGACCCAAGGTTTCCCAGCATCTCACCGGCTAGCCTTCCCATTGTGTATCCTGGTGCCATCTGTTCTCCAGGTAAGCAACACACACCCACCCGGCCATCCAGGTGATGTAAAAGAAAACTTGATTTATCAGACCAGACCACAATCTTCCATGGTCCAGTTCTGATGCTCACGTGCCCATTGTAGGTGCTTTCAGCAGTGATCACAGTGATCAGCATGGGCCCACTGACTGGTCTGTGGCTACGTAGCCCCATAGGCAAACTACAATGCACTGTGTTCTGACACCATTCTATCAGTACCAGCATTAACGGTTTCAGCAATTTAAGCAACAGTAGCTCGTCTGTTGGATCGGACCAAACGGGCTAGCCTTCACTCCCCATGTGCATTGGTGAGCCTTGGCCGCCCATGACCCTGTTGCCAGTTCACTGCTGTTCCTTTCTTGGACCACGTTTGATTGGTTCTGACCACTGCAGACCAGGGACACCCCACAAGGGCTGTAGTTTTGAAGAAGCTCAGACCCAGTCGTCTAGCCATCACAATTTTGCCCATGTCAAAGTAACTCAGATCCTTACGCAGCCCATTTTTCCTGCTTCTGACACATCAACTTTGAGGACAAAGTTCACTTGCTGCCTTATACATCCCACCCGTTGACAGGTGCCATGATGACGAGATTATTGGTTTCATTCACTTCACCCGTCAGTGGTCATAATGGCTGATCAGGTGCATGAATGTATTGCCAATGTTTGTCCCAATCTGCAATACAACAGTTTTAGTGAATATAAAAATATTTATTCAAAAAGCCATCGCTTTGTGACTATAAAGTAGTTTGACAAAGAACATGTTGAACGTGTTCATCAAAGTTTATTCAGGGCAGCACACCAGCAACACAACCACCAACCCTGTACCACCCTGGGGGGGCTCGTAGAAATGACCGTTGGGAAATAAACAAAGAAAAATGTCAAATCGGGCAGTCTTGCCCCTTCATCCCCAGCCATACAAAACAATCAACAATGTTTGCCCCTTCTGGTACAGTGATCAAATCAATGAACTGAGACACGTTCGTTTGAAACAGATTTATTTTAAACCACAGAGGAAATTAAGCTCAACTGAAAGAAAAAGGAAAAATAAGGGGGGGTATGTATTCATTGTCCACAAAGGGAACAGCAGACGTCATTCAGGTATGTCTGGCCTATGCTAAATCCAGACGTCTACACAGGCCCGTTAGCCCAAAAATGCTCTTTGAGTCGCTCAGGTTCCGTTCCCGCCACGTGTACGCGCAGCACCCGACGGTGACTGATAATGGCAGCTTGAGGCTTAGGGTTCTTGCAGTAAACAGCTGGCCTCCCAGAATAAGCTCTTGGCCTTAGCATGAACCGCCAGTGTTTTAACAGCACCAGTCCAGTATTGGTCAAGTCCTTTACTTACAGTAAGTGCTAGTGGAGACAGTGTTCTGCTGATTGTGCTCTCCCACCTTTAGCGTGGCCACGTCCCGGGGAGGAGAAGGACGACGATCCTGGCCTCTACTACCTGGACCTCCGATCTTTTTTGTTCTTGTCCAGGCTTTTGTCCATAGTCTTTTCGCTGTCCCCCCTGCATTTGGGGCAGTACCACTTGCCCTTTGGCTTGTAGGTGAGGCCGACGCAGGAGAAGTGGAACCACTCGATGGGGCACGCGTCGTTGTCGCAGCCAATCATCTCGCCATAGGACACCTGCTCACACAGGCAGTAGGTGGGCTCGTTGGGATCTATGGGGAACTCCACGGGCGAGGCGTCACGCTCCTGCTTGGCCTTGCGCTTCTTCTTCTTGGCCGACTTGGACCTCTTCTCCCGAGGCGGCGGGGGCAGCTCGTCCACCGTGTCATCCAGCGTCGCGCCGTTCCCAGGGGCGTGGTTGGAATCGCGGCTCTCACTGTTGCGCTGGCGTCTCGGCCGGCGGGCGGAGGAGCGTTCAGCAGGCACGGGCGCCACCGGCTCCTGGATGGAGCCGGAGCGCCGCTCGGCGACAAGCCGCTCCCGTTCGACGGGCTCGACAGGCTCCTGCAGGCATAGAGAGTGCGTGTCCATCTGACGGGACCGGTTCTCCACAAGCTCTGTCATCTGGGTGACCACGTGGATCTTCTCGTCACCAAGCTCCTGGCTGCTGATGAGGGCCCGCTGGAGCTGGAGCTGGAGACGCCTGCGCTGCGCCACATCCTGCTCCACCTTGTAGCGTTCGTAGACATCATCAACCTCCTTCAGGACCTCTGCAAAGCACACCAACATTGGGGAGTTACTGGGGAGTTGAACAATCATCACGGGCAACTGAATTAGATCTCGGTGAGGAATTGATCCCTAATGTTGGTTGTGGTTTTTGCAGCATGCACACAGGATTCCTGCTCAGACACCAGCCTGTGACACAGGATAGTGAATGTTTCATTAGATTCCTGGGCGCTACCTTAGGCTATTCTGTTTGATCACCAGTTTAGTACGAATAAAATGATAAACACAAACAATACATGTAGTCTAAAGAAACAAGCGCCATTGTCCAGATGAAAATACTTTCCCAGTGGATGTTAACATTTTAAAGTTGTTGTTTCCTTCAAATAATCTTGGTTTACCGGTATAATTAAGACTTGACTTTCTACAAATGTAGCGCACACACTTCAAACCGTTGAAAATAGAACAAGTCTCACGATAACCCTACTAAAAAGCTAAGGTCCTTCAACGGCACATCGTTTTTAATAGTCACGTCACTGTCCAGGCACACCTCAATTCCAAAACAAATCACGTGTGCAGCCGGTCAATGGCCTAGAACAAGTCTGCAACACTCTCCTCTCCCCCAGCCATTCCATCTATTAGATGTATCGCAGAGCTAGCACGCCTAAATCAACTTTTTAACTAACAAGCCCTTACCCGCTGAATCAGGTGAGATATTTCAGGGGGGAAACTTAACTGAGGTGGCTGGGGGCTACCCACGAGAGGTTTGAAGACCTATGGGCTAGAATCAGTTGACAATTATTCGGACATACATGTCCGTTTCAGATGAACCATAACGTGACTTTCGTTTCCGGGTAGTTACTCTTTTAGCGGTAGTTTCACCAAACCTGTAGCCATTGAAATTCGAGAAGCACGTTATTTAGAAATAGTTTGTGAATATACCTTTTCTTCACTTTTAATAATTTTATTTCATTTAGTTAAATAAACAATACCACCAATTTACCACTTTTAATATATTACCCTCGAAGGAAAAAATTGAATACAGCCCTCCACCCCATAACAAAGATTTGACAAATCGGTTAAAATTTATGAATCAGTGCTGTTTGAAACGCTGACCAGCAGATGTCACCACCGTGTTCTTTATAAAACATTCTCAAGTAAAGAAAATTCTGAAACATTTTGTGAAATATACAGTATCTTCAGAAAGTCTCGGTTGAATTAGAAAGAAACAAAAATCACCGTAGTTGAACGTTTTTAAAGATCTACTCTTACAACTGATCTGTATAAGAACAACCGGTGTGGATGTTCTTTACTACTTCCGCATTGTTTATATTCAGGAAGTGACGAAACGATCCGCCTTATGGGGGCTGTCCCTCATTCCTTAATAAATTGGATCACGCACAACCGACTACAACACTTGGGCGTACGACTTTTTCAGGTTAAGTACTAGCAAATATCATCACCGTACATGCAATATTTTCATTACATGAGTTGAATAGATGGCAGCCACAACCCTCTACCTCTAAAACCGACAAGTCTGAATTGCTTGCTAACGTCGTTAGCACAGTTAGTTCTTAAGCTACTGGGCTCAGCACTAGAAATGTTACATTTGTTAGTAAACACAGTCGACAGTAAGTCCAAATTATTTACAAAGAAAGCATTAAAACGACACATACATACACATCTTTATGAAATGGAAAGTATGCCGCAAAATGCCACAATAACACATCTCTTGCCAAAATGGCTGATCTCGGCTCTGTGGCGATCAAGCCAACTCGTCTCGGACCTTACTTCGGAGACGAGTAGTTGAGAATAACAAATTCAATGAATACATGTTAGTTACTCGATAGACGAAGCCATATTACACCACGAAAAAAAACTCGTTTCAGTGCTAAATAATCAAACAGCTAACGTTAGTGTGGAACATTATAGTAACTGCCTGAAAACGTGGATCTTGCACTGTTCAATTCAGAACGTCAAAACTCAAGTAAAACCACTACATTGGGTAGTAAACTAAAACAATTAGATTAAAACCCATACCTTGATACTTTGAGTCAATTTCTCGTAGCAGAGAGACGTTTCTTTGTATATCCAAAGGCAGGGACTCAACACATTCCAAATAATCCTCCACATAGGTGACCAGTTGCGACTTTTCCACGTTTGGATAGTGATGACCCAACATTTTTCCACTGATGCATCGAGACAAGCAAAATAATAGATTTGAGAGAGCTAATGCATTTAGCTAGTAGGTTTTTAATGGGCAGTTCCATCCGCCAGCGAGCTGCAGCAATTCACTTCAAACAAAACTGCGCCCAGTGCGCATGAGCGAATGTATTCCTTTTATGGCAATGCACCGCGTTTTCGCATTTTACTTGACAGGGGGATGGGCCATTAGTATTTCTAGCGCATGGATTGGCTTTGAATAAGATGAAGGCCGGCTTTATTATAATGAACTTTTTCCCGGGAAAGTAATCCATTAATAAAGAATGTTACTATTTTTTACAACTGTACACTATGCTTCTTCAGTGTAAAACATTCGAATCAAATATAAATGTTTTTCAAGTATTGCTGCTAAAAACAGTAACAGCAAAAGTGCTCATTTACCCAGATTACCTTATGCAAAACACATTTCTGTTTGGCTAGTAAAAATGTAACACACATTTAATATAGACCTAATGCAGTACTCTTGACAACATCATATTTTTTATCACATCCTGGGTATATTTACCGCTTGATCTAATTTTAACCTAAACGTAAAACTAGATTTTCAGATTCTGACAAAGAATCCCCCCTCCTTTTTTCTTCAGTTCTTTCTCTGCTACGCCGGCTACAATGAATGTAATTTAGAAGCGATTACTTTTATTTCCCGTTTTCATTGTCACATGATACCATACAGCTGTCAACCTCAAGACCACTGGTGTGATCTGTGGCTGTTATTTTGCAAACATATTGATCGAAAGGCCCCAGAAATTATAGATTTGTTTTTAACATACAATGGAATCCAATCAAAACCCAATGCAATCACGTCTTCGTCAAAAGACGATAAAGAGAACTTTGTTCTTATCACATTTTAAATAAAACACTATTGTGTTTGGATACTTTGATTTGTACAGCTTAACCATAGCCGCGCTTTCTTCATCTTTATTTCTGCTTCGTTGTCAGTTCATACTCTTATCAGCTCATTGAGCAACATGTACCTCAACCTCAACTCCCGTGGTCTACGACTGGTGTGGAATCGTTCCAACTTCCTCGTAGCTGTTCTTTAGTTTCGTTTCCTTGCTAGTAAGCAGCTGATGATCGCCACATTTTGCTGGATTCATTTGTTCACTACATCTCAAGGACAACATCCTGGGAACTACACATTGTATATTATTTTGAAAAGGCAAAGAATATAACCTGTCAAAATGAATAAGGGACTTCTATTCGTGTTTACACTCGGCGTTTTTCTCTCAGGTAAGTTCACTGCTCCCACGAAATAGAAAAGGTTTGTTTGTCAATGACCTGACCGATCTGCTCCAATGAAGGATTTCATTTCAAATAGTTAAGATTTCCAAAAAGCCTGCAACAGTACTCGAATAAGGGTTCATGATCCACCTTATTTTTACTATGGTTACAACTTGTTTTAACTTATTTGGTGTTT
>JACXGJ010016915.1:0-11764 GCA_016801105.1 Esox niger
AAAGGTCGGAACACGGAAAAGCTAAACGAGGTACTGGAAAACGCGAGATATGGCATGAGAACATGAACCATTGATCTGGCAGGGGTGAGATGGCAGGGAGCTGTATTTGAATGGTTGGTGATTAGGTGACTGGGGACAGGTGTGTGAGTGGGTGATTGGTGACAGGTGCGCTAGGAGCGCGCTGGGTTTCTGGAGCGCGAACGCCCTCTGCTGCGCGCTTGAGGAGGCGGGGATGTGACAGAAAATGAATCCGCAAACGATGTAATCCAGGATCTGAACTCAACACTACGAAATACTTTAGATATGGTTGCACCACTTAAAACAAAAGAGTTACGGAACAAGACACTTGCTCACTGGTACACAGAAAATACTAGAGCACTAAAGCAAGCCGCCAGAAAATTGGAGCAAAAGTGGCTCTCCACCAAATTGGAAGTATTCAGACTAGCGTGGATAGACAGCACACTTAAATACCGAAAAGCACTCACGTCTGCTCGTTCAGCGTATTTCTCCAACCTGATTGAGGTGAACAAAAACAATCAAACATTTCTTTTTGATACAGTTGCAAAGTTAACTAAAAAGCAACGATCAACAAGTGAAGTGGGTCTTCACTTTAGCTGTAATGAATACATGAACTTTTTTGATGAAAAGATCATCACCATTGTGACTCCTCAAATAAGTACAGTCCCCAAAATCTCAGTTGTCCTGAGAATGTCCTGAACCTACCTAACCAGGTGTCAATGGGGACACTGGAACTTTTTGATCCCATATCGCTCGACACATTCACAAAATTTGTAATGAGTTTTAAACCCACACATTTTCAAGTAGATCCAATTCCAACCAAATTGTTGCTTCCTGATCTTAGTGCTGCTTTTGACACAATTGATCACTCCTGTCTCTTAGAGCATTTCTGGGCTACGTGGGAATGTTCTAGCCTGGTTTAAATATTATTTATCTGAAAGATATCAGTTCGTATGTGTGGATGGTATATCCTCAGACAAAACAAAAGTGTGTTTAGATGTTCCTCAAGGCTCGGTCCTGGGCCCTTTATTGTTCTCACTATACATGCTGCCTCTTGGAAATGTAATCCGAAATCATATTGTCAATTTTCACTGCTATGCTGATGACACAGTTATATATTTTGAGGAAGCATGGAGAAACCCCCAAATTAGCTACTTTGGAAGCATGTGTTTCAGATATTACGAAGTGGCTAACTGAGAGCTTCCTGCTTTTCAACTCTAGAAAAACAGAAATGCTCATTTTAGTAACCAAGAAACAAAGAATCTTATTGGCACATCTCACCGTGAACCTCAATGGCTGCATGGTTGTATCCCAAAAAACTGTAAGAAATCTCGGCATAACCCTCGACCCTGACCTCTCCTTTGATGAACATATAAAATATATCTCAAGAGTTGCTTATTTTCATCTTTGAAAGGTTGAAAAAAATCAAAAACCTTCTATCAAAAACTGATGCGGAAAAACTAGTCCATGCTTTTGTTACATCAAGAGTAGATTAGGGCAATGCTCTTTTTTCCGGTTACCCTGATAAATCAATAAATACATTTCAATTAGTTGCTGCACACTGCTGCTAAAATCCTAACTAGAACAAAAAAATGTGAACACATTACACCAGTACTAGCCTCTTTACATTGGCTGCCTGTTAGGGTTAGGGCTGATTTTAAGGTTTTATTGTTAACTTATAATTAATGGACTTGCTCCTACTTACCTTGCTGAAATGATCCAGCCATACATACCTGCACGTAACCTTCGATCACAAGATGCAGGCCTTTTATTTGTACCTAAAATTTCTAAACAAACAGTCGGAGGCAGGGCTTTCTCTCATAGAGCTCCACTACTTTGGAATGATTTGCCAGAAATGCAGACTCAGTGCAAACCTTCAAGCTTCTGCTAAAGACTAATCTCTTCAACCTGGTCTATGATTAAGTGTTGTCTGGCCCAGGGGGGTGAAGGTGACCAGAAATGCCTTATACTGTCCACCCTTGCTATCTTGCCCGGTGGGCTCTCATCGCCACTGGGATGCCCTCCCTCCAATGCCATTCAGGGGCGGAGTCACTGACTTGTTATTGTCTCTCTGTTGCGCACTTGTGCAATTGGGCTGTACTCTGCTAGCAATACTCGGCCCTCATTCAGGATGGTTGCAGTTGGTGGGCGTCCCTTTGGTTGATGCTTGGCAATGTGGGTTGATTGATTTCCTGCCTGTTAGGCCCTGTCCGGGGCCTCCTCCGGATAGGGCCACAGTGTCACTGGACCCCCCTGTCTCAGCCCCAAGGTCTTACGCTGCTATATTATTGTGCTGGGGGAGTAGGGTCTTAATTTTCCCTGTTTTCTGTCGTTTTAAACTTAGGAGGACATGAAGTCTTAACCCACACCTGCGGAGTACCATGCTTGACTTGTTGCCCTCCCTGTCTTGAGTCCTCCTGGCTGTGTTGAAGATCAGGAAAATGCCTGACGATTTCAGCTGCCACTCTGCTGACCCCTCGCTCTTTACAAACGCTTGTCCCGACTACCTGTGTACCGACCGATCGCCCATCCCCGACTATTCTGTCTGCGCCCTGCCTGTACTTCTGCTCTCAGCCTGAGTTGTGCTCGCCTGTGCCTTAGCTATTGGTACATGAGACGCCAAACTGCCCGTCCCCAACCGCGCTGTCTGTCACCTCTCCAGTCCTCCATAGTCTGCGCTTGGATCCTTACCTGCAGCCTTGACATAGTTATTGTATCAATGACATGAAAAAAGTATGTGGTTATGCCATGATTTAAAAAATACTTTCTTATGCCATGACATTAAATACTTTGGGCAGACTCGCTAGCAATTGCTTTATTAACTATTACAGTTAGTTAGTAGATACTGGTATAGCCTAATCCTGGCTAATACACTGTAAAAACGGCCAGTGGCAAATGCCATAAAATGTATAGATGCTATTTTTGGTGGAAGTAAACTTAGTAAGAAACGTTAGTCAGTTTAACTGTAGTCATGAATGGCCAATTAACTGTTAAAAGTTAATAGGCCGGTGGCAAAAGAGGATTTGTTCAGGATATATGGATGCCAGGTGTCAGTATAGGCTATACTGACAGCTGGGAAATGTACAGCTCCGTGGTGTAATGGTTAACAAAATGCAGCCTTTCACGTGGGTGACCCGGGTTTGTATCTTGAGATAGCAACACTTTCTACTGCGTACCAGCTGAACTAGGCTTGCCTGGTTTTTTGTTCAACTATGGACCATGGTCATTCATCAATGCATACCCGAAAAGAGTACGAATAAAAACGTGGTAGCTATTGACCAGTTTTCAAGTGGGTGTAGTTTTTGTATATAAATCTGACACTGTTGATCACATGTTAAAATGAATTAATATTAACGTCCTGTACAGTTATGATCTAACATATGTGAGTAAATTCAATGTATGGACAAATTCATCAATTTGTTCATATGCTGGTACCATAACGATTACATGGCATCATCTCTTTATTTGTATCACTCTGTGTGATTTACATTTGGAACACATAATCCGGATTATTAATCTAGGTAATGTGTGAACTATCGTTTTAAGGTGTTTTTTCCAGATTCCCGTGAGATGAAATGGCGCAAAATGGCCCACCTTCTGATGCAAAGCCATGCAAATAGGCCTCCAAAGCTACACTTTTTGCAAGCTTACCACGCCCAGCTAGTGTCTTAAATACCAGTACATAGGTCTGTCTCTTAACTAAGAATATTTTTGACAATGGGACCCTTAAAGTCAATTATAGATTTTCCATCATTTTAATGTGTATACCCCTCAAATTAAAGTTGAGACTACACTTTAAGCCCATAGTCAATATTTAACTGTAACTTGAATATACTTTTGTTAACAGACAAAATTACAAAACCGCTCACTGTCCAATTATTTCCGGACTTAACGGTATATGCACACTAATATCAGCATAATATTATTAGAAATCTGCTTGATGAACATGTTGATAAAGATGATACGACAATATTGATTGCAAGCAATTGTTTGTCTAACACGCGGGGACGATGTTGAACCAGGCAACATTGTAAGGTCATTCCAGACATTGAGACAAAATATGGTGTATAAGTCAATTTCCTCACAACAAACATATTTTTAATTAAGACCCATTAGCTCCGCCTTTATGGATTTTTTTCCATTTTGAATATGTTAAAAGAACTTCTAGAGTAATCAGTGGCCCAAGGTCATTCAGACCACTCCTATTCTTTAAATGACCCACCATTGACAGCCTAGGTTGTTGTGGAGAAGGTTGGATTGGTGCAATTTTTTTCTTGTATTAACTTTGTTAATTTAGCTAATGCTGTGTGTTTAACATTAGAGGTTAAGCAAGTCTCACTTATGTTAACGAGGCCATTAGATTTGGTTGCATCAGTGCAGACATAAACAGACGATACCATTCATTAGGGGTGGGCGATATGAACCAAAATTCAGATAAACGTTTTTTTGCAGTTTACAAGTGATAATTGTATAATATCACAATATACTGTAATTTTTTTTTTCAAAGTATAAAATTACAAAATATTGCATTTAAACATACAGAAACAGAATGGAAGGCAATGCACATTTATTTAATAATGTTTTTTCCTGTGTGAACATGAAACATAAACAAAGTTATAAGAGTTAAATAAATATGCAGTTAAATTAAATGAAATATTTCAATTTCACAGGATTTAAGTAAATGTAAAACAAAAACACTTTTTCATGCCAAAAATAAGAAGTGCATTCTTTTTTCAGCATAACACCAATAATTATGAATTCAACTGACAGCTCTCTACCTTCCTCTTTACAAGTTTTGTCCCAGGAACACCAGCATATTGACAGTTTCTGGTTTCAGAGATGCCTTGTGGCATGTGACCACATTGCCGCCAGTGCTAAATGCTCTCTCAGAGGGGGAACGTCTGGCTGGGATGCACAAATATTTAATTACAAAACAACTCACTTGTAGGAAGTAAAATGCGTGACCTCGCCACCACTCTAAAGGATCAACCTCACTGTCTGATTCCAGAGTGTATCTGCCCTGCTCAATTACCTGTCTTTGGGCTTAGACAGGTGCATTATTGGTTTTCTTAAAGAAGCTCCCAAGGCCTTTCTTGGACTTCTTTGCCGATTGTGGAGCCGTGGCAGCTTGTCTCTCTCTCTCGTTCTGATCCCCTTCCACTGCAGTGTTCCCTAACAGGAGGGCTACCGCATCAGAGGCAGCTCTCACCTTCACCAGCTTCTCAGTGTTCATGTAGGTGTTCATGTAGGTGTTCTTAATTTTATTAGCATTTAGCATTACTAATAAAATTAATGAAAAACAAACTGATATAGAAAATAAAAAACTCACAATTACCTAGTTGCATAAGTGTGCACACCCTTAAACTAATACTTTGTTGAAGCACCTTTTGATTTTATTACATCTTTTTGGGTAGGTGTCTATTAGCATGGAACATCTTGATGTGGCAATATTTGCCCACTCTTCTTTGCAAAAGTGTTGTTGTGCTGAAAGGTGAAATTCAACTTTCTAACGGATGCCTCAAGGTTTTGTGCCAAAATTGTTTGGTATTTGGAACTGTTCATCATTCCCTCCACCCTGACTAAGGCCCTGGTTCAAGCTGAAGAAAAAACTTCGCCAAAGCATGATTCTGCCACAACCATGTTTCACTGTGAGTATGGTGTTCTTTGGGTGATGTGCCGTGTTGTTCTTGCGCCAAACATACGTTTTGGAATTATGGCCAAAAACTTCAACCTTGGTTTTATCAGACCATAACACGGGAACATGCTTTTGATGTTTGTTTTTGCAAACCTCAGCCAGGCTTGGATGTTTATCTTTGTAAGAAAAGGCCTCCATCTTGCCACCCTACCCCATAGCCAATTCATATGAGGAATACGGGAGATTGTCACATGTAGCAAACAGCCAGTCCTTTAATGTTGCTGTAGGCCTCTTGGAAGACTCCCTGACCAGTTTTCTTCTCTTTGCATACATTTTGGAAGGACGTCCAGATCTTGTTAATGTCTCTGTTGTTCCATATTTTCTCCACTTGATGATGACTGTCTTCATTGTGTTCCATGGTATATCTATAGCTTTGGAAATTCTTTTGTACCCTTCTCCTTACTGATATCTTTCAAGAATGAGATCCTTCTAATGTTTTGTAAGCTCTCTGCGGACCATGGCGTTTGCTCTGAGATGCAACTAAGAAAATGTCAGGAAAATCCTATTAGAACAGATGAGCTTTATTTGTGATTAATCAGAGTCACTTTAAATGATGACAGGTGTGTAATGACTTCTATTTAACATTAGTTTGAATGTTATTGTTTAATTCTGAACACAGCCACATCCCCAGTTATTAGAGGGTGTGCACACTAATGCAACCAGGTTATTGTAAAGTTTTTACTTTTCATTTTCCCCCCCTCGAATATTTTAGTTGGTTTTCAATTGAATAATTTGCATTATAGGTCACATTAACAGTGGAACTGTCACGGATGCAGGTGGGGATCCAAACGCGGACTGGGAGCAAGAGGGAAAAGGGCAGGTAGAGTGTACAGGGATGGGAGGTAAGGCGTCTAATGATTCGGCGGCGAAGGGGCAGACGAGCGATAGGCAGAGTAGTCAGGGACGGGCAGAGAGTCGGTACACGGGCTGGCGGCAGAAGTACAGTCAGGGAACAAGCAGAGTGGTCAGGGACAGGCCAGAGGTCAGAATACCGGCGGACTACAGAAGTACAGGCAAGGGTCAGGCAGAATGGTCGGGAACGGGCGATGGGTCGGCGCACGGATAGGCAGGAAGAGAAACTGGAGAACGCGAGATGTGGCATGTAAACATAAACCATTGATCTGGCAGGGGTGAAGTGGCAGGGAGCTGTACTTGAATGCTTGGTAATGAGGTGACTGGGGACAGGTGTGTGATTTGGTGATTAGTGACAGGTGTGTGATTAGGTGCGTACTGAGACTCTGGAGCGCGGGCGCCCTCTGCTGCGCGCTTGCGGAGGCGGGGACGTGACAGGAACAAGTTCTGACATGATTTATCCATCTCATTCTTTTACATCACAAAAACCTGGCATTTTAACAGGGATGTGTAGACTTTTTAAATCCATTGTACATTTATTAGAAAGTAGCAGGGGGTAAAATCTAATAACAGGTGTTTTAGTATTGGTTCTTTTGCTTTATTGCAATTATTTCCCAACAAAACCAATATCACTTCATACTGTTTTTGAGTTTGCGTATTAATTTGTAATGTCAAAACCAACCAATGTATCATTTGTAATGCAGATATGAGAGAATTGTTAATTAAATTATATAATTTTGGTCGAATTTTCTGTTATCTGCCAGGTGGTTATTATGTGGGTAGCAATCTCTCACTATTGCCTTTAGCTTTGGTTTCTATAAATAATAATAATAATACAGTACCCTTCAACAACTCAGATGACTGTGGTGCCACAAATTGTAATTATCAGTGTACTGCAGATAGTGTCAACATATTCTACCTGTATTCTCCCTGCTGTAATGTTGTTCATGCATGTTTTCAATCTACATACACAGGCAATGTCTATATTATCCTAACATAGTTTAAATGGGATGAATCTTTGAATGTCAAAATGTATTGCATATTGAGGAGGCCTATGAAGTGTATATTTCATTGTATAACACCTTAATTACATGGATGTTATATGTATATCAAATTATCGTGCCTTAAAATTACAGCAATTTCGAAAGTGTCCTTGAATGTGACCTGCCAATGTCATTACGAATTTCTGAGTGCAGTCATCTATGAAGCCACCCATGCTCAGTCGAGTGATTGCCCCAGCACCAGCCAATTCCCACATCACCCTGCCAGCCAACTTGCCAAGTCATGTCACTGCATCCATGGAGAGCACTGTGCCTCAATCCGCTGGAATCCCTGTAGCAACAATCAGTGGCCAGAAGGTAAGGACTTGTGTTGTTTTTAGTCATAAATGCAGCTGAATAATGTGGTTCCAAATCTTAAATGCTTTGTCTCCATGGGTGTGGCGTTTTCAGGGGAAAACTCCAGTAACCTGCCCCATCATCTCATGGCAGCCAATGTGCAGATCATCCGCAGTAACGCCCCGCCACTGCAGCTTGCATCCCCTGGCACCCCCCAGCACACCTTCACCTCACATCTACCCAGAGGTCAGTCATTTCCCACAACGTGATAGTAGGATAGCAGATATATACATGTTTATTAACCTTAATTTTATCATGTATGGTATTAAGACATGGCTCCAGATTGTGACCAAATTGTCACGTTTAGTTTTCCCTTTTCTTTATTTTTTGTTAATACAGATACATTTTTTGTTGGTCACATAAGCACATCTTCAAAAATAACAATTCTCCAAGGTGAATGATTTGGTCAAACGGTGATGTGAATCATTCTTGTCTTGATATCAACTCTTCTTAGGATGTCACAATACCAATTTTTAACTTCAATATGATATCAACAAAATTACATGATTCTTGATGCCTATTTCAATACAACTGCAAAGAAGTATGATTATTTTATTTCATTTACAATTACCATTATAGTGTAGTTTGCTTTTTAAAGGATTACTGCTTAGTGCTTAGAAAAATTCTGACCAAACAATGCTTTCAGATTGTATTGCCTAAAATAGGAATCTAATTATAGCTTTTAAATAAATACATGGCTAAGCTTGTACTCTGTGCCAATTTGAGCATTTTAAGTTTTTTTGGAGGGATGACCAGCATGCCAATAATGTCCTGTATCAGTGTTGACCATCTTGGGATGCAAATCAATGTAGATGATGACTGGCTTAAATGTAAAGCAGGATTAAATAAAAGTTAAATAAAATAGAGTTTCCCTGACTGCTGTACCTTGTATTTAAGGGGTCATAACAGCTGATCATTCAAAAGCTAGAGTCAAATTTGTCGGAGTAAAATGGAAAGCACGTTGCATGCGCTAACTGCTAAATAGGGGACATTGTGGTGTTTACGTGCGTAACTCCAGTACTAGCCCACCTCAGATCACCCCACAGATGTTCAATAGGATTCGGGTTGAGTCTCTGGCTGCAATGTTTACTAAAATCTAGCTAGCTAGACTGGGTATGTTGCTGCTAACTAAAGTACATGACTAATTACTAAAGTTCAAGTCAAGCCCAATTAAGCACTAATACAAATACTAAGAAGCTTTAGTGTTATTATATGTTGTAAGTTAGTTAGAATATTACATTATCATTAGAATATACTGCATTTCGTTGTACTTTACTTGTACTTCTTCAGTAACAAAAAAGTTTAATAAAAAAAAGAAGATAGCTATAATATAAAAATACTAAATTTCATGATGACTATGTTGCCTATTTTAAATGTAATCGAAACATGTCATGCAACTGTGACCAGGGATAAGAATTGCCATCGTCAACGTCCTCCAATTGACCACTTTCCATGTCAGTGGCGGAGTCTGTCATTTAAATAGCTATGCTCGCACTCCGATGCAGATTTAAAGTAGCAGGAGGAAACATGGCAACCCAACCCAACCTCAAATCATGAAACAAAAAAACTATATTTTTTGAGAAACGGTTGAAGACAAAATGATTACCAAAACGTAGGTGAAATGTAACGGAGTAAAGAGTACGATTTATTTATAAATATACTTGTGTAAGAGTACAGAGTACAGCCCCCAGAAAGTAACTAGAAAAGTATTCATTCCTCTGAATCTGTACTCTTATTCTCATTTGCATTATTTGTAACGCGTTACTACCCACCCCTGGTAAATACATGAACAGTCAGTATTAATTACAGTTAAGGGGTGTGCTAAGATGCTACACAGCTGTCTTATGTCACACAGGTTTTACTGAAAGGGTGGGCTGTCCCCCCACCTTATCATTCCTGCCCTAAGTGTTTATTGTTGTGTTTACCCAAAGGGTCAATTGCCCCTACTTCCTCCAATGACCACATTCCCAAGGAACAAAGGACAAATAGCGTTATTAGTTTAGGCAGATGAACAGATGGTCAGAGTACCTAATGATCCTCTGATATTGTACAGACGTGTGTCACAACCAAAGACCAGAGTTACATAACAGGTAATAGAAAAGCAAGCATGTTTCAAATGTACTTTAGTTCAATATGTTGTTGTAGGCTTCTTGGAAGCTTCCCTAAACAGTTTTCTTCTCTTCTTTTCATCAATATTGGAGGGGCGTCCAGTTCTTGTTAATGTCTCTGTTGTGCCATATTTTCTCCACTTGATGATGACTGTCTTCACTGTGTTCCATGGTATATATTATGCTTTGGAAATTCTCTTGTACCCTTTTCCTGACTGATATCTTTCAACAATGATATCCCTCTGATGCTTTGGAAGCTCTCTGCGGACCATGGCGTTTGCTCTGTGGTGCAACTTAGAAAATGTTAGGGAAATCCTACTAGAACAGATTAGCTTTATTTGTGTTTAATCAGAGTCACTTTAAATGATGGCAGGTGTGTATTGACTTCTATTTAACATGAGTTTGTATGTGATTGTTTAATTCTGAACACAGCCACATCACCCCAGTTATAAGAGGGTGTGCACACTTATGCAGCCCGGTTATTGGCAAGGTTTTTATATTGAATTTTTTCCCCTTGAAGATTTCGGTTTGTTTTTCAATTGAATTGTTCACATTAAAAGTGGAAAAGTAGGAAAAGTTCTGACATGATTTATCTTTTTTTATATCCACTGTATTGTTCAGCATTAATTGCGCCTTCAGAGAAGTGAGATGATTGTGTGCCATTAACAGATATTGTTTGGTTTGAACAAATGACCGGGTGTAAAATTGTTGTATTTTATCGAAAACTGGTTTGTGCAGAAAAAAATACTGTGTTGATTTCGGCTGCGGCTGTCATTACAACGTCAGTATTACCAACTATAAAACATACAAGTGCACTGCTAAAATGTGTCCCAATAGTAATGTGGATCTGTCTGTTGAAATGAATCATCAATGTTTCATAAAACCCTCTAAACCTGAGGACCCCAGTGAGCGCTACATATTTTACGATTTTGAGACAATTGCCAATCCTGTAAACGGTGTACACTGCAAATGATGTGTGCGCAGTAAGCTTTGATAACGAGACCTGGCACTCGGCCAGAGATGGTTGTGTTTCTGATTTTTTTCCAAAAGTTTAGACAACCGAAATATAAAAGGGTGTGCACGCTTATGCAACCAGGTTATTGTAAGGTTTTTATTTTTCATTTTTCCACCTTGAAGATTTCAATTTGTTTTTCAATTGAATTCTTCACATTATAGGGCACATTAAAAGTGGAGAAAATTGTGACATGATATATCTTGGTCTTATTCTTTTACATAAGTGTGTAGACTTTTGATATCCACTGTATTGTTCGGCAATAATGGCGCACTCAGAGAACTGCAAGTCACACATAAATGCCATGTGCACTAATGCACCCCTGGCTTTTGAACTGTGTGCTGGTATGAATCCAGATAGTCCTTCTCTTTAGTCCGGAGGACATGGTGTCATTGATTCCTAAAATTAATTTCTAATTTAGATTCTTCTGACCATAGGACAGTTTTCCACTTTGCCTCAGTCCATTTTAAATGAGCTCGGCCCTGTTGTGGCAATTTCTTAACTAATGTATTTTGGAGACATGTTTGCTTATCTATTACATGGTATGTAACTCTGGTCTTTGGTTGTGACATGCATCTGTATTATTTCAGACAATCATTAGGTTCTCTGACCAACTGCTCAACTGCCTAAACCATTAAGGCTATCTGTCCTTGGTTCCTTCGGAATGTGAGTGTTGGGGGAC
>JACXGJ010016916.1:0-11761 GCA_016801105.1 Esox niger
CACACACACACACACACACACACACACACACACACACACACACACACACACACACAGACACACACACCTCATACCTGTATTAGAAAGCAGGGAAGAAAATCAGAAACAGGGCAGGGAAGAGAAGGGGATTTTGGACGTCATGCTTCCATTCTGATAGCTTTACAGTGAATTAGCTTAGCTAGCTAACATGGCCATGACATCACCTACAGGTGAGACCAGAGGTTTCTGTCGGACAAGCAGTTTCTGCCTGTCCTCCATCTGTTCTGTCTACCGGAGATACTGTCGGGGCAAGATAGCGACTCACTCACTGAGTCGCTAGATAGAATTTTAATTGTGAAATGAAGAAAATATATGGGTGAAACTAATATGATTGGCATTCTGTATTCAGTGAATGTGATTCATTTCAATCGCGGTTTTGCTCGTCTCTGCCAAGACAATAGCAGCCTCTGGGTTTACTGCACATGCAATGTCACCAGTAGAGCTGTTTTAAACAGCTTTTAATTAACTGCCATATCATTCCATCACTGTTCATTCTGTTGAATTAATGAGAAAGAAATTTGATTAAAATCATATTGCTCAATCAATTATTCCTACTAATGCTTATCTGCCTTTCACATAAAATGTTATAATTAATATCGCTGATTAAAATGCTAGTTTCCATTCAAGAAAGTACAGCACAAGAAAGAAAGATGAAAGAAATGATTGCAATTAACAGTGATGCATTTACAGGTGTGACTGACAGTACAAGAGAAAGAGGTTTCTTTAATAAGGAGGGTTTCTACAGAGGGTTTCTTTAATATGTATATGGCTTCTATGATACAGAGGGTTTCTTTAATATGTATATGGCTTCTATGATACAGAGGGTTTCTTTAATATGTATGGTTTCTATGATACAGAGGGTTTCTTTAATATGTATGGTTTCTATGATATAGAGGGTTTCTTTAATATGTATGGCTTCTATGATACAGAGGGTTTCTTTAATATGTATATGGTTTCTATGATACAGAGGGTTTCTTTAATATGTATATGGCTTCTATGATACAGAGGGTTTCTTTAATATGTATGGTTTCTATGATACAGAGGGTTTCTTTAATATGTATGGCTTCTATAATACAGATGGTTTCTCTAACAAGGTTTCTTTAATAAGCAGGGTTTTCTTTTTTAAAGAAAGGTTTCTTTAATGATTCCTCTCTTCGCTGGTATTTCCAGGATAGTGAACTATGAGATGGGGAAAGGAACGTCCAGGGCCCGCTCTCTGTGGAGGCTGGAACCGCTCAGGATCGGGTGAGACACGCACACACACACACACACACACCTACCTACCTACCTTGACCTGTCTTCACTTGCCGTTTTACAGGCACTTTCTGTCTACCGCAGACACTGCACTAACTCTCCAAGACAGGTACTTTCAGATACAAATTCTGAGTCCCAGACACCAGCATACTTTCAAAGGCCCCAGGGTGAAGTCACTAACCATGACCCACCTGTCTGTAATGTATAATATATTGTGGATGTATTTATAGTGCATTCCTTTGTTTTATCATTCACTGTATATTTTATATTACCAGGAATACCTAATGCTTCGGGTGACGCTTTTGTCCGTTGTGGTATCAGAGACGCTAACATGTATACATAGTTGTGCAGACACATGGACGTCCTTTGTCGGGAGCTGTCTCATTACCTGACAGAGAATTGAATCAGAAAGTTACCAGGACAGGAGATGTATTTTTGCGTTACTCAGTTGGATGGTTCAGAGTACTTTGAACCACAAAAAAATATTGGGATTTTTTTGTCAACAATCTCCACAAAATATATTGACACGTGAAAGTGGAAGATTTACATTTGATACATTTCAATAGTAAATACAACACTAGTATTGTTTGATTAGATAGGATTTGCCCAATTCATGTCAGAAACAACTTTTGTAAGTGACTACATCTGAGTCTGCTTTGGTGACCCCTGCAAAAGCATTGCACCCCTGGATTGTGTAAAAGTCTGTATTTCCTGCATGATTCACTTGACCATATGGCTGGTGGGGCCCAATATTAGAGATAAGTTTCCATTTGGGAACAAGCCCTGTGAGCAGGTGACATTTTGTTCAGACAGGCTATGGGAGAGTTTCACTGCCCCCACACATACTGCTGCAAGCTTTATCTGGTAGCACTTGTATCTCAGGGCTTATCTGACAGTTTTTCCAGTAACAAGATGTTACTCCTCCTGTGATAGCCATGTTACGTGATAGCCGCGTTGCGTGATAGCCGCATTGCGTGATAGCAATGTTGCGTGTAAAAAATCTGCAGTTAAAGTTTCTTATTTAGACACACATTTTCAGGTATTTTTAAATAATACAAGTCAACATTCTTTAGAAGAAACCCAGTCGAGGTTTTTGTGGAGTAGATAAGTCAGTGAAGAAACCCAGTCAAGGTTTTTGTGGAGTAGATAAGTCAGTGATTTACAGTCGCGTGTTGACTGATTGTTCTTGTCCTTGGTCAGTTGGAGCGGTAGCCACATTCGATATGGGCAAGCCTTCCGTCTACGCCACCTGTCCACTGGTCACTACCTGGCACTCACCGAAGACCACGGCCTGGTTCTGCAAGAGAGAGAGAAGTCTGACACAAAGTCCACCGCGTTCTGCTTCCGGGCTACCAAGGTTTGTACGAGTGTACTGTCAGACTTTTCATTATTATTTACTTATTACATTTGTGTTAGTGCAGTCTTCCTCGGTCAACGTTTTAACATACCGTTCCGCATCGTGGAGATGCACTGGGATGTGTCTAAGGTGAAATCATGGCATTTTATAGTGACGAGGCTAGAATGAATGGGGAAAGGTCAGAGCCCGCTTGGACACGTTGATGCTGTAACGAGCACATCGGATTCGTAAAAAGATCATCTTTGGACCTTACACAACCACTAGCGGTCACATTGTGGTCAGGAAGGCTGAAATACCAGGGAATGCATTACACATCCCTTCCAATAACAGACCAGGGTGTTCGTTACCTATGTTATAACGGGACCCTTAAGTTGCATTGATATACTCGGACGGAGGCTTCACTACAGTGGAAGAGCACAGTGGGCTGGGAAAGATGTGAAGATCTGAGGGATACAGAATTCTTACATTACATACACGATATATGGTCTCACTGTGACTCAGCTATGTAATAACATAATGGCCATAATAAATGGAGACATAAGGAGCTGGTAATAACTGTCTCCGACATCTTTAGTTCTCTAGTGAGTGATGTCTGTGATTAAAGGGATTTGTCGCTGGGTATCACGGACACACATACGAACACATTCACGAATGCACCAACCGTCTTCCAACCAGACTGATAGGCTTACAGTTACTTTACTTTGGTCATCTGATCCTGTTCCTCTGGGCTGATTGGAACTGTTTTCTGGATGTTTTAATTGGGGTTTAAGGAGCATTTATCATCTCTGGTACATACATTGGGAAAAATACATCAGGGGTCTACCAGTATGATTCCAGAGACTATCAGCCCATTACTTATTTCAGTCTTTCTCCCCCTCCCCGTTCTCTTTCTCCAAAACACCCCCATTGCATCCCCATGCCAACCCAGACAGCGTGTTTTTCTATTCAGAAGGTCACAGGTGCACGTTTTATTTCTTTGGGGGACAAGTCTGTTCTCCTACCTGCTGTCTGCTGCATTCAGCAGCCGGGATCAAAGAGCTATGAACAGGTTCTGTGTGTGTGGGTGTAGGTGTGTGTGAGTGGGTTTGACCCAACTGCTCTTACTATTTTTGAGTGGAGTAAGGAACAAGGCTTGTATGAGCTGCCCCTCGGGTTAGTTTGTGGTCTTCACTTCCTCTGTGTGTCTCCTCCTGCAGGAGAAGATTGAAGCCGGCACAAAGAACCGGGACATGGAAGGCATGGGGGTGGCGGAGATCAAGTATGGCGACTCCATGTGCTTCGTGATGCACGTGGCCACGGGGCTGTGGCTGTCCTACCAGGCGCCCGACGCAAAAGCCTCGCGCATAGGACCCCTGAAGAGAAGGGTGAGCTGTCGCCGTGCCAACACGGAACCGGAGGAACGACATGGAGCCTCAGAGCAATGTTTAGTCCAGCAACCAGTCACACCCACACAACGCTTTTTGAGGGGGGGAGAACCTCCTCTTTGCCGTAATTATTCAGTAAAGGACAGCTAGCTACGTAATCGCTAACGTATTCCTAGTTAGTCTGGTAGACGGACCACATCGCTGTGGTTTTGGTGCAGGACAAATTGGCGTCAAAGACCTCACACCACTGATTGTAATGGCCTGGTCTACTGGGGACATCAAACACTGGGTCGGAGCGCCGGCCAAGCCCGGGAACCCGGAAGGACAGGACTTAGTAAGATCATTAAAGGTCGATCTGGCTGGCATGTTGTCAAGGCAATCTGGCCCCTGAGCAGTGTTCGGCGCTTGTTGTCATTAGACGCCATCCCATGATGAGCAGATGGGTTGCATGCCACAGAGACAGAGAGAAGGGTGGTGGAGGAGGAAGTAGAAAGACAGGCTGGAGAGGAGAGAACGTGGTAAGGGAAGGAGTTGAGGTGATAAGCTGATCCTCCTGTCAGAAATCTAACGGTCACTAATTGTCACCCTCCTCATCTCATTATCACAGTGAAATGAGTGCTCAGGTGTCCTGACCTCTCCTGGGGGTGGAGGACACCCCGCCAACACGCCTCAGAGGGTCGACGTTAACGTCTCTGTCGATTGCGCTGTGTGCTTACGTTTGTGTGTGTGCGTGTGTGTGTGTGCCGCAGGCCTGCCTGCACGCTGAGGGACACATGGATGATGGTCTGACCCTCCAGCGCTGTCAACACGAGGAGGCCCGGGCGGTACGCATCATCAGGAACACCACCGTCCTCTTCAGCCAGTTCATCCGGTAAGGCCCGCCCCCGTATCCGGTAAGGCCCGCCCCTTCCGTTCCCCTGCCGACAAAGAGGGCGTCAACAGATCCGTTGAAATTCAGAGACGGGATTCTTATTGGTCACTGGATAGTGGAGTGAATACTGTATCGGTTAGCCCGGCAGGCTGTCAACCGGGTTCAGGTTCTCGTGCTGGGTTGTGCGGTTGTTGAGATCACTGCAACCAAATCCCGGCTGTGTGGAATGTGGACCTTCAAGGTTGAACTAGATTGTGTAACTGAATGGAAATTGACATGAACCTGAGCTGAAGCGATCCAATCATAGTTACGGAAGCAATGACAATGAGAACGTTTGGGACATTAGGAATTTTGCATGTCTCCTGTTTTCACAATACTGATAAAGTGTTCCATTCACATTCTAATCTCCCTATTCTCAGGTTCAGTTCTACTGTCGGATATTCTATCCCTGCCATGTTCGTGGTTGATGTTATGGCCGCCTTTCTTCCCGGCACTGCTGGTGCTTTTTGTCTGGTTAGGTGCTGGCAATGAGTGAGATTTCCAGCAGGAACAGGTGGATGACTCCATAGCTGGGTTGGAGTCTGTCATGTGGCTTCAGCATTGCCTCCCTCCGTCCTCACAGGCTTTGCTTGCCGTGTCTCGGCGTGGCTTAGACGGCCCTTGTCCCTCAAACATATTCTAATACACCTAGAAGAGCTCTTTGGGCAGGGCTGTTTCCTGTTCTAGAATTCACATCTGGCCAATCATAAACAAGTACTGAACGATACTCTAATATAAATTCCTCCTCTTCCCCAATTCTCCTCATCCACCCACCCACGTCCCTGCCTCCTTCCTCCTCTCTCTCTCCTTCCAGGGGTCTGGACAGTATCGCAGGCGACAAAAATGTGGAGGTGTCTCTACCTGATCTTGAAGAGGTTTTACAGACACTGGACGATTTGATTGAGTACTTCAAACAGCCCGACTCGGAGCTGGAACATGAGGAGAAACAGACCCTGCTGAGATCGCTCATCAAACGACAGGACCTATTCAAAGAGGAGGTGAGCTCCCGGGACGCCCGGTCTCAAGTTTAATCAGTACTAACAGTGTATGCCCTGCTTTGTAGGTGTAATCCACATGCCCGGAGCTCAGTGGACCTTAGATTTCTTTTGAAAATACACAGGTGTTAAGCAAGCAGTATGCGACAACCTTTCTCTTGTTTCTGTTGGTGTGTTATGTCCTGTTTAAACAAAGTCGGGATTCCTTCTAAGGATTCCTTCTAAGGTTTGAATGGAATCAGTAGATCAGGCTAACAGATGTTATGCAGCCTGAAATAAGATGTATGGAAATGTGCAATTTGGCAAATGTAATGTCTATATTGTATTTTATTTTTGTATTGAATTCCCAAACCCAACAACTAGATATCCAACTAGATATCCAACTCGGCTCAGGTGGGACAGCCTTGTGTTTTAGGAACACGGCCCCTGTCAAGGTTTCATAGTGGCACACTATTCCCCCACTGTCTGTCTGCATTTCCAATAGCACCAAGTGCCTGTGAATAGGGTGTCATTTGGAGCGCAGGCCTTGTCTGACCGGTGCGGTGTGTCCCGTTGTGGTTCAGGGGATGCTGACGTTGCTGGTGAAGTGCATCGACCGTCTGAACCTGTACAACAGCGCCGCCCACTTTGGGGAATACGCCGGGGAAGAGGCTGGTGCTGCCTGGAAGAATATACTCAACCTGCTCTACGAGCTCCTGGGTAACACGCACGCACGCACGCACGCACGCCGTATTTGGAGGGCAGAACTGATGACAGGAGGGACATGGCTGTAATGTGTGGTTAGTCACAGGGGAGAGAGAGAGAGAGAGAGAGAGAGAGAGAGGAGGATATCATGACCTACTCCGTCCCAGTAAAAAAAATAAAACTGAGGAAAAAAATGAACTGAAGGTGACAAGACAGCTCCAATGTGAAAAAAATAGGAATATGGCTGTTGGGGAAATAACATTTACTGACCAAATGCTAATGAGCAGTTCTTTAACCTGTCGGTTGTCCTGTGAGTTTCCCCGTCAGTTGTGTTCAGAAATGTGAAGACGTCAATCTGTCCTTTGTGGGAGTTTACTTTATGAGCATTATTCCTGCAAATATGTAAACTGGGCCAAAGCACCTGAACTACGGCAGGACTCTCTCATGCAGGCCACTGTATCATGGCTGATCCACGGTACCATTCCTGTTGACGTGGTCCTAGAGATGGCTTCACCTGTCCTGTAACCTTGGTGTACAGCCTGTCTTGATGGGGGGGCAGGTTGTGTCGGTTCAATGGCTGGCAGCCAAGCTGCTTTCGACGCCCGGGGGTTGTTGGCTCGACACTGGTCCAGAAGAGGGCACGCCCACACCACACCGGTCCTTGTAGAGTACAGGTGGAGAGAGACATGTCCATTCTGTGTCCGGTGTGCCTTGGACGAGGAGGCTTTGTTGTCTTTCTCCTTGCGTTAATGTCATTGCGTTAAAGCCATTTCCACCCTCCAGCCTGGTACTTATTTAGAACCGAAACACCAGGTGGGTCCAGTTAATGATGAGGTGGAACAGAAAACCGGCGGGCTCCGGACCAACAGTACTGTCCTGTTATGTCTAGCCTCAGGTCTCCTTTTTTGATGCATGTGTGTGTGTGTGTGTGTGTGTGTGTGTGTGTGTGTGTGTGTGTGTGTGTGTGGGGGGTCTCACACACTTCCCCTTACCTCAGACAGTGTTGTTTGTGTTTGTGGATGAATGGCTCTGAATAGTATGAATTAGCTGAGAGGTTACTGTCACTGTCACTATTGGCTTGACACAAATCTCATTTAAAAGGCTCGCTCGTTTATCAGTGTGGCCTCCCAACATGACTGGCTGAAGAGACAACTGGACGTCAGACAGACTAGTCTAGACATGAATGTAATAAACGTGTGCTGTCATCCTCAACTCTGCCTCTCTCATCCATCTGAAATGTCTGCATCACCCTTTGCTTCTTGTCAGCCCTTCTCTCCTCTCCCTGTCTCTGCACGTCTCTGCTCATCTCTGTCTCTCACTGTCTTGATTTAATTCAAAGAGATTTATTGGCATTTCATTTTTTACTTGGCCTAGCACAAGTGGAAATTGAAAACCCCCAAAAAGTACATATGCATACATGTATATGTTTTTAAATGGATAATGACACTTGAGATGTTTGATTTCATTCATGCAGCATACTAATGTCTCGCTATCCCTCCAGCCTCTCTGATCAAAGGCAACAGGAACAACTGCACCCAGTTCTCTAAGAACCTGGACTGGCTGGTCAGCAAGCTGGAGAGACTAGAGTCCTCATCAGGTACCCTACTCTGGGCATGTATACAGTTAGTACGGATTTCATAAGACACTGTAAGCCACAAGGGATATACAGTAAATATAGTTAATCACTCTTGATAATTTCTTTGACTAGATTAGTCACAACTTGTAGCTTATTTTATGAGAGGTATATGGTCTAATGTCCCAGAGGTTTTGCAGTAAGTACATTTTTCTTTTTACATATCATCGATATCAACTGCATCGGTTTTCGGTTTCTATTGATTCTGTTCAAGGTATTCTGGAGGTGCTTCACTGTATCTTAATTGAGTCTCCTGAAGCTCTGAACATTATCCAGAAGGCACACATCAAGTCCATCATCTCCCTGCTCTACAAACACGGACGCAATCACAAGGTCGGAAACCGCCCTGATGTCATAATATACCTGTTCTGCATGTTCTGAACTCATCGGCTGCTACCAGATGGGTTCTAAAGGTTCTTAACATACCCGGGAACATTACAAATTCAGTTGAAACTCAACAGAAAGACAGTCGTGCTGTAAGCAATGGGACTGTGATCCTAAGAGAAAGACCGACGTCTTCACAATGAGCCGCGCATTCCTGTCCACGTCATGGGATCGGCAGAGGGTCAAGTATTACGGCCAATTTACAATGGCCCCGTTCTGAAAAACCCACGACATAGTCTTGGACAGGAACTCCGATTCAGTCTGTGTGTTTTACACGCAGAGCCAAGTCCTCACCCAACATGGCAGCTGCCCTTCTGGGTTCATTGTGTCGGCTGAGTATGAAAGGCGGGTCCGCGTCATCAATGGCAACATGTCTCCTTTATAGTGCACTTCCCTTTTCCTGGGACCCTTGGGTGCGCTGTACGAAACAGACATTGGGGACGCAGACCCTGAGCCGGGAGAACAGCTGTTGTTGAGCCACGCCATGAAGCGGGGCGGCCCTGAACCCTAAGGGCTTGTAATGACCCAGGAAGCCTCAGGGACATGTGAGCCCCTCTGGGGGTTTGTGGCATAGCTTAGCTTACCCACCCGGGGAGACGGTAAAGTGTTAGGTCGAGATTTGACTGCGTGTGTAAACTAGCCTGGCGATGGCTCCTGAACCCACAAGCTGATAATATCTGTGCAGCGTTTGAGGTAATCTTGTGGGATCAGGTGGCTTTGCCAGGCTATGTGTCAACGCGTTCTTACCGAACAGACAGTGATGATGATGGATGAGTTGCGAGTAATATTGACATTTCTGCACCTTTCTCACTCACTCTCTATGTCTCTCTCTCCCCGCTCTATAGATCCTAGATGTCCTGTGTTCTTTGTGTGTTTGTAATGGGGTAGCGGTGAGAGCCAATCAGAACCTCATATGTGACCACCTGCTTCCTAAGAGAGACCTGCTCCTACAGACGCGGTTGGTCAATGACGTTCAGAGGTAACAGGAAGTGACCCCCTATAACTGACCACCATAGATTTTGTCAAATTAGTAATGTTCTCATTGTAACTCTGAGTTTATGCTAAATACCATTCAAAGAAAACCATTTGCAAAGAAAGTGGTCCATAACAACAGGCAATTAGCTACTTGAAATCTACTAATTGCATGAGTTACATTTAAGTCAAATTACAATGGCAGATGCAGCCACTACAAATACCACAGTTCATTTATCAGTGTACTGCTTGTCTCGTTCTTCCAACTGGAACATTGTTATGAAATAGCTTTTCTACAACTAAACACGTTTATCCCACCTACCCTCAATCTGAAATCACTCAAGGAAACATTACCTCAGAATGCCCTAGAATGTGACTATTTCCTGGTGTTTGTCTGCTCTGTGTCCAGTATGAGACCCAACATCTTCCTGGGGGTGGCGGAGGGATCAGCCCAGTACAGGAAGTGGTACTACGAGCTGATGATCGACCAGGTGGACCACTTTGTGACCAGCGAGCCGTCCCACCTGCGTGTGGGCTGGGCAAGCTCCAAGGGTTATGCCCCCTACCCTGGGGGTGGGGAGGGCTGGGGGGGCAATGGCGTGGGGGATGACCTGTACTCCTACAGCTTTGACGGACTCCACCTGTGGTCAGGTAGGCTCACATGTCCCGGGTGATCAGCATGACTGACCCAGACCGACCGACCGATTGACCCAGACCGACCGACCGACCGACTGACTGACCCAGACCGACCGACCGACCCAGACCGACCGACCGACCCAGACCGACCGACCGAAACAGACCGACCCAGACTCAAATGTACCCCTTTATCAGTCCACTCTTTTCTCATCCACTATCCCGAATTTTTTTCCATCTGTCAGTCACCTGACCACCGGGCCGTTGTTTGAAACTCTCTCCTCCCCCTCCCAGGGCGGATCCCGCGGGCCGTAGCCTCCATCAACCAGCACCTGTTGAACTCTGATGACGTGGTGAGCTGCTGTCTGGACCTGGGCGCTCCCTCCATCTCCTTCAGAATCAACGGTCAGCCCGTACAGGGCATGTTCGAGGACTTCAACACCGACGGCTTCTTCTTCCCCGTCGTCAGCTTCTCAGCTGGGGTCAAGTAAGGGTCAAGACACGCACGCTTGCATGTGTGTACCCACAGTTTCCCCACAGGGGACCAAATCGGGGTTGTGCAAGGTTAATGTGTTAGTAAAGGTCATATTGAGTATTGGATGGCCTTGTTAGAAAAGAACCCGGCTTATACAATGTCGTTTTCCGTGGAGGGGTTTAATGTGTGTGAAAGGAGCACTTTTCTAGAATTTCCGATCTGAACATCTGTTTTAGGTATGACATGATATGACACAGCATATAGCCGTGTGTGACTTCCTGGTTTCTCTTCTCAGGGTGCGCTTCCTGTTGGGGGGTCGTCACGGAGACTTCAAGTTCCTCCCGCCGGCAGGCTACTCCCCGTGCTACGAGGCCCTGCTCCCCAAGGAGAAGATGAGTGTGGAGGCTGTGAAGGAGTACAAGAGGGACCATGGTGGGGTCAGGGACCTGCTGGGGACAACACAGCTGCTCTCCCAGGCCTCCTTCATCCCCACACCTGTCGACACCAGCCAGGTAAGCTAGGCCTTGAAACCAGTTGACCGCAGTTTGCTGAACTCAGTGGTTCTCTCTGTGATTCTGCGCTGGCTGTCTGACAAGGCCTGTTGATCAGCCAGTCACTCATAAAAATAAACTGGTCAAATTCTTTGTAGAATTTGCATGTCGCCTCTAGCACATCTTCCTCCTGCCAGAGTCTACTGTACCCTTAACTCCAATCTGTCCCTAGATTGTTTTGCCGGCTCACCTGGAAAATGTGCGAGACAGGCTGGCAGAGAATATCCATGAACTGTGGGGGATGAACAAGATTGAACTGGGCTGGTCCTATGGCAAGGTAGGTCCTCTGTTGAACTGGGCTGGTTCTATGGTAACGTAGGTCCTCTGTTGAACTGGGCTGGTTCTATGGTAAGGTAGGTCCTCTGTTGAACTGGGCTGGTTCTATGGTAAGGTAGTTCCTCTGTTGAACTGGGCTGGTTCTATGGTAAGGTAGGTCCTCTGTTGAACTGGGCTGGTTCTATGGTAAGGTAGGTCCTCTGTTGAACTGGGCTGGTTCTATGGTAAGGTAGG
>JACXGJ010016917.1:0-11761 GCA_016801105.1 Esox niger
ATCATTCCAGTTCTCAGACACAGTCATCTCCAACATCTCTCAGATCATTCCAGTTCTCAGGCACAGTCATCTCCAACATCTCTCAGATCATTCCAGTTCTCAGACACAGTCATCTCCAACATCTCTCAGATCATTCCAGTTCTCAGACACAGTCATCTCCAACATCTCTCAGATCATTCCAGTTCTCAGACACAGTCATCTCCAACATCTCTCAGATCATTCCAGTTCTCAGGCGCCGTCATCTCCAACATTGCTCAGGTGGAAGGATGAAAGGCCAGACTGTCAAGAAGACACCAGCGAGGAAATGCAACTTACAGATTAAAAAATCACGAGGAAATCTCCCTGTCAGTCTAGATCATTTCTTTACGCAGGAAGTATGCAGTCCATTCACACCTACCCCATCCTCACCTTGTCCGTTAACGTCAGATCTACATGTGCTCAGTCTGGGGTTGAACTGCAAAAACGTGCTGAATGGAAAGTGCTCCAAGACACAAATAACTTGCCTCAGCCACTCATGTTCCAATATTCATCCCATGGCAGACTAGGTCAGATATGACCATAAAATCCTGCCGCCTGAACAGTCTTCTTCCTGTGCTTTTGCCCTCAGTGAACAGCTATCTGTCCCCTAGAAACTAACAAGACTACGCTCCCTATGTCACGCCACCTCCAAGCTGTTAAGTAAATAGCTGCATGATGCTTCACTCATGACTGTTCTCCTTACATCCAGATAGACAATACTGATAATTCATGAATACATTAACTGTGAATTTACCTGCGTGGGACAATCACTGCTCCTCAATTACATATAATCCTTTAAGATCACATAAATATTTTACGGTGTGAAGGGAAAGCAAATTAACGAATGTCTTAAAGATCAATGATTGTTCAAGATGTTTTATGTATTTAAAAGGTTTCTTTTCATGGTTGGATGTACTTCAGACTGAAGATTCTTTGTAGTGAAGTATAAGACAAACAAGACCCGGCAGTGCATTTCCTGATATCGGGTGCTAATAATAGCAGCCACTTTATTTGCCTTCGTTCAAATAATTCTAGATTGTTTCACGCCAGGTGTTAGTTTTGAAAGATTCAGAAAGGGTTTTATTTTGCCAAATTGTCCTGAGGGGAAAATTGACATGGCAAGAAGCTCCAGTGGCTAAAAGAGGAAAACAGCATGATTCCTTGTCATTATAGTAGGATCCACTTTTCACTCTCACTCTGTCTTACTCTCTTCTGCTCTCTCAAATCTTCACTCTTTCTCTCTTCCTCTATCCTTCTACATCTGTCTCACACTCATTTATTCTCTAACTACCCCATCAAGGTCTAATGGTTCCAACAAACAAAGGGCACTACACCCTGAAAGCCAGCTGAATGCACATTCGATTAAACAAATATATTCATTCATACATTAATTTCACTCCACAGGAGACCAACTGACTGAAAAAAACACCTGCTACATCTAGTCCCTTGGCCATCACACTGATATCTGAGGGCAGCTCCCCTTCATCGCAGACAAAACCCTTCTCGGTCTCGGCACTCAGCGGTGGAACCAGCTTCCCTTTCTAGAACCTGCCCATGAAAACACTTCTCTTAAAAATGTATCGAAAAAATAACTTTGCAACTCAAACCGAAAGCTATTGATATTGTCACTTTTCATCTGGAGAACGAACAATCATTCGATTTTTCCCTTTGCCATTTAGGCCCACATTTGAGTCCTAGAACATCCTGACAGGAGGAAACTGAAGTGACTTAAGACAATAAACGGGATATAAGATTGCAGGTAACATCGCCTCTGTTCAAAGTCAGCCCAGCAGTGCCAATGTGTAAAGCAGTTTGAGCCTTGGCTATACTGTTAGCTGGCAAGTTGCTAAGAAGCCACATAGGAAGTACAGGCCGACATCATGTCCCAGCGAAGACTCATCATCAGCAGGGATTCCTCCGCCCACATCCCCAGGCGCCTTGGGGGCCTGGAAAGAAAACAGAGGTCATCGGGTCATTGCCAAGTCACACTTCTCAAAGCCAATGGTGGTAAACTCCAAATTGTGAATGAGATCTCCATGCAGATAGCCCAGCTAAAAGGATCAATCGTTTTTTCTCTTGTTCCTCTCCCATTTCCTCCCTTTATAAACTGCTTTTGATAATCTCCTCTAAGGCTCTAATCAATTGGTAGTGATGCACCTCATTAATAATACTTATCTCCATTTTAAACTGTTGGAAAGTCCCAGAGTGCCTAACCTCCTACACTACAAAGTCCAGTATCAAACTGCAATTCTGTTCTCACCAAAACTCCCCCTGAGGAATGAGCTTGCAAGCTCTAAATTTACTGGACCACTTACATTGGCTTCATCCTGTGCACTTGAGCGTCATGGGTAACATTATTCCACCTGACTTCAAGATTGTGTTTTCCTTCAGGCAACCTGATTAGGGTTGGAACGACTTGGAGACATCTTGCCGATGGTCATGGGTTTTAGGTGTCATCTGGTCAACTAGCTTGAGTAAGTTTAATTTGCAGTACTCCATGACATCTGTCAACAATAGTTTCAACCGTCCTGCATTCTTGAAATACATGTATCAATCATTAAACTTTACAATTAATTTACCACATTAAATTAGTGTGACTGAAAACACATTCTTGATTTCAGAAATGGTCTGGGAGAAATTAAGGTAAACTGCCTCGCTCAGGGAGAGAACAATACATTTTCGCCATGCCTGCTGTGGGATTTGATCTACCAAACTATTGGATACTTGGTCAGATGTTCTTATCACTAGGGCCGCAAGACTATACAAATATCCGAGTTGCTGATTTTTGTTTGACCAGATTTTAGAAAAGCAGAAACAGAAAAGCCTGCAATTTCCATTTTCCTGGACCATGCCCAAAATGCTGAACAGTTTCCCTGGACAATGCCCAAAATACTGACCCTTTTCTGGATCATGCCCAAAATGCTGATCAGTTTCTTGGACCATGCCCAAAATGGTGACCAGTTTCCTGGACCATGCCCAAAATGCTGACCAGTTTCCTGGACCATGCCCAAAATGCTGACCAGTTTCCTGGACCTTGCCCAAAATGCTGACCAGCTTCCTGGACCACATGCAAAATGCTGATACATTTTCTGGACCATGCCCAACATGCTGACCAGTTTCCTGGACCATGCCCAAAATGGTGAACAATTTCCTGGACCATGCCAAAAAAAACACTGACCAGTTTCCTGGACCATGCCCAAAATGGTGATGAATTTCCTGGACCATGCCCAAAATGGTGATGAATTTCCTGGACCATGCCCAAAATGGTGAACAGTTTCCTGGACTCTGGCCGAAATTCTGATCAGTTTCTTGGAACATGGCCAAAATTCTGATCAGATTCTTGAAAAATTCTTGGAACCAGCTTCTTTGACCATTCCAGAATGCTATAGATTCTTTTCAAGTATTCAGTTAAATTTACCATGTTAATGACCTGAAATGCATGGGTGGATGTGTCAGTGGATGTTTTACATATCATATCATAGACTTGTTGTTTTCAACTGATGTTAATGTTGAAAGGTATATAAAATCCTGTTTCCAAAAAAGTTGAGAAATTGTGTGAAATGCCAATAAAAATTGAATGTAATAATGTCTAAATCATTTATCACTATTTAATGGAAATTAGTACAAAGACAACACATCAAATGTTGTTTTTTGAAAAATACACGCTGATTTTGATTATGATGCCAGCAACACATTCCTAAACTGTTGGGACAGTAGCATGTTAACCACTGTTTTGCATCACCTCTTCTTATAACAACACTCTGTAAGCGTTTGGGAACTGAGGAGACCAGTTGCTGTAGTTCTGAGAATGAAATGTATTCATTTTTACAAAGATTTTATGGTCTAATTTGTAATTTTTTTTGTTTTATAATGCAACAAAAGTTTTTAATGGGTGACAGGTCTGGAATGACTGCAGGCCAGTTTAGCAACCAGGCTCTTTTACTATGGAGTCATGCTGCTGTGATGCGTACAGAATGTTGGTTCGCATTGAATTGCTGAAATAATGAAGTCATTCCCTGAAAAATAAGTTGTCTTGATGGCAGCATATGTTGTTCCAAGACCTGTATATATTGTCCATCTTAATGGTGCCTTACTTGACGTGCAAGTCACCCATACCATGTGAACTAATGCATCCCCATACCATCATGCTGGCTTTGGACTGCTGATAACAAGCCGGATGGTCACTGTTCTCTTCAGCCTGGAGGACGTGGCATCCAAGATATTCATAAATTAGTTCAAATTATGATTCATCAGTGCACAGGACAGTTTTCCATTTCACCTTAGTCCATGTTAACTGTGCTTGTTTATATAAGGGTTGTTATATATCTTGTTTATATATGGGTTCTTATATATCTTGTTTATATAAGGGTTGTTATATATCTTGTTTATAGATGGGTTCTTATATACCTTGTTTATATATGGGTTCTTATATATCTTGTTTATAGATGGGTTCTTATATATCTTGTTTATATAAGGGTTGTTATATATCTTGTTTATAGATGGGTTCTTATATATCTTGTTTATATATGGGTTCTTATATATCTTGTTTATAGATGGGTTCTTCTTTGCAAGGTGGTTTTAACCTGGAAATATGGATGCAGCAACGTACTGTGTTCACAGACAATGGTTTTCTGAAGTGTTCCTGAGCCCATGCAGTGATGTCCATTTCAGAATTGTCTGTTTTTAATGCGGTTCTGCCTGAGGGCCTGAATATCATGGCCATCCAGTATTGGTTTTCAGCCTTGTCCTTTGTGTACAGAGATTTCTCTGGATTCTCTGAATCTTTTACTAATATTATGTACCATAGGTAATGAGATTTCCAAATTCCTTGCAATTTTACCATGAGAAACGTTATTCTTAAATTGTTGCAGTTTGCCTGCTCAAACTTTAAGAGAGTGGTGAACCCCTCCCAATATTTACATCCTTTCTGGGATGCTTTTTTTGTACTTTTGTACCGTGTTGGCCTCAAATTCAATGTGGGCATATATTTTTCAAGTAACAATGAATTAGATACATTTAATATGTTGTCTCTGTGCCATTTTCCATTGGATGTAGAGTTTAAATGATTTGCACATCATTACAGTCTGTTCTTCTTTACATTCTACACAGCGTCACAACTTTTTTGGAAATCGGTTGTAATTCAAATGTTTGTTACTTTAAATTGAACTGGTTTCCTTGATGATACAGTGACTGTTTTTTGACACACTCTGCTAATGCATAGGCACTGCTGGCACAACGCCCCGCTTGGACTGTACCTGGAGGCCACAACGCCAGTTTCACACATCGCAGGTGAGGCCATCTAATTGGTACCTTTTGTACAGCTCACACAGTGGGAACCTTGTTCAGATGGGAGGTCATGGGAGTTGCTAAGCAGGAGCATTGCTTCACACCCAGAATGGGGTTGTCCAACTGTCACTAGGATTACAATGGTTAAAGAACCAACTGTTCCTTTTTTTACAATATATATTGGACCCCCCTATTAATGTACATAGATGCCACTTTGACATTATATAACAATAAAGAAAGACATAGACACTGCGGAATAAATGATGATGTCAATAATGATTAGGCTGTTTGTTTCGGTGTGATGAAGGAAAATAAAAGTGCAGATTTTTTCAACTGTTGTAATTACACTGTTAATGTGTCACCATCAAGGAAGAAGGTGTAAAGTACTGACATATCTAAAATCAAGATTAATTTAAAGTGAGATTAACACGGATTTAAAGAGAGATTAACAGATTAACACTGATTTAAAGTCAGATTAACACAGATTTAAAGTCAGATTAACACAGATTTAAAGTCAGATTAACACTGATTTAAAGTCAGATTAACACTGATTTAAAGTCAGATTAACACAGATTTAAAGTCAGATTAACACAATCTCATTGAGATTAACATTGATTTAAATAGAGATCAATAAATATTTTCATTGAATTCTGTCCCTCACTTGCACCACAGAATGTGTTCCCTATTCTCCATCATGGCCTGTAACATGTTGATGCTGTCCCTTTAATCCCCTGAATCCCCATAGACAGATTGACAGGCAGACAGACTGACAGACAGATTGACAGGCAGGCAGATAGACAGACAGACAGGCAGGCAGAAACTTTATATCATGCTCATCTGCCAATCATATCATGCACACCTGTCACTTTATATCATGCTCATCTGCCAATCATATCATGCACACCTGTCACTTTATATCATGCTCATCAGCCAATTATATCATGCACACCTGTCACTTTATATCATGCTCATCTGCCAATCATATCATGCACACCTGTCACTTTATATCATGCTCATCTGCCAATCATATAATGCACATCTGTCACTTCTACATTGTATTACGGTTGTACAGTTGTATAGTTATTTTTATTGATGCATGTTTTTGTATAGTGCTATTATTGATAGTTTGTGTTATCCTCTTAATTACTGTAACTTTTTTAACATTTAACTGCACTGTCGGGAGTAGGAAAACCAAGCATTTTATTTCCATAACTTGTTATTGAAAATGACAAATAAACCTTTTGAACCTAGATAGATAGATAGATAGATAGATAGAGACAGACAACATCTGGGTAGGTAATCTTCACTTCCACATTATTGAAAGATAAATTTAACTTAATATAACCAATGACATTGAAATATTATATTTTGCAATAATGTATTAATCATGAACAAACAGAAATGCTATTTTATAGTTGGGAAAAAGTAAGTATATCCCTAGATTCAGTACTAGCTGGTTAACTTAACGGATCTGTTACTGTAATTCTTGCCAATTCCTCTCTCCAGTACTGCTACAACTGGCCAGGTTTGAGAGCTCTCTTTCATGAACGGCTCACTTCATGTTTCTGCAGCATTTCGACAGGATTCAGATCTGGGCTTTGACTCAGCCGCTCCATAACCTCCATCGGCCAAACAACTCATATATAATGTATACATGTGTCCTAATATGTAAAAAAAACTACACCTAAACCAGGGGAGGTACCTACTTTTTCACATTCCTGCATTGGATCCAGCTGCTTTCTGCTGCAGCCATAACAAATAATAGATACAAAATAAATATTTACTTGCTACATATAGTACTTCTGCAGGGTAAGCCTGCATTTCTAGGATTCAAGTGAAAGTTAAAAGCATCTCTTTCAAAACACAGTTATCCAGACAGAGTCATCATTAGCAAGCGGCTACACGGGAAGTAATTCAATGCACTCATCACACTGACAGAGAGGGACAACATGTTAGCAATTCACTGGCAGACACTGGATGTGTTTTGGGTTTTTAAGCTGGTCTAAAAGGGGGTCATGTCAACACTGATTAAATAGTAGCTGGAAGCCTGCAGTTTCTGATACGTGTTCAATGTATTTGTTCGATTTTGCGGGGGAATGTGTAAAAACGGCATGTATCTTTAGAACAGTTTCACAAGATCCTGGTAAATGCCTTTCAAGCAACCGACAAAGCTCAGCAAAACAGTCCGAATGTCAATCTAAACCATTAGTCTTTACCTGTAACTCAAATTACACTCTTGTTCCTTTCTCCTACTGTAGCTCCTAACTCAACCTAATCTAGTAAACTAAACCACCTAACTCAACCTAATCTATTGAACTAAACCACCTAACTCAACCTAATCCAGTAAACTAACCCACCTATCTTAACCTAATCCATTAAACTAACCCACCTATCTCAACCTAATCCATTAAACTAAATCACCTAACTCAACCTAATCTATTGAATTTAACCACCTAACTCAATCTAATCTATTAAACTAAAACAACTATCTCAACTTAATCCATTAAACGAAACCACCTAACTTAAACCTAAACCATGACGACTAACTCAATTTAAGCCATGGCTCCTAATACATCTGAAACTATTGTTCAACCTGAATTTTTACTCTTAACTCAATCTAAACCAGTCGTATTAACTCAAGCTTAAACCATTGCTTTTTAAATGTAACCTAAACCATTACTCCATAGCCCACCCATAGTAAATAATTACTACTAACTCAACTGAAACTACATTTAATTGTATTTCCAGATACTTTCCTATTGTTTTTACATTTATAATGTATCTTTCTGACAGATTTTTCTCCATCTTTTTTCATTACAAAGAAGCAGACGACAACAGACCAGTGATCTTATAATTATGAATTGGTTGAAATTATCTCTAACCATGGAACAATGGAAAATGGGCGATGTTGATTCCATGTGTGTAGGACAATGAATCCCCTCCCAACTGGCACTGAGACTGGGAACAATAGTCAGTTAACTATCTGTGTCTAGCATAGACCCTGAGAACAAGCTTTCATTATTTCACAACTGTAAGAGAATCTTCAAATCACCTGACAGCATAGTGAAAAGGGCAAACAAATACAGCAGATGTCCTATTATCTCTGCAGAGTTTGAGATGGTATCAATTCCGGTGTTAACAAAAACAATAAAACAGTAAACGATACAAAAGTAAGAAAGACAGGAAGGCAGCCTCAGTTAGTAAGAAACCAGAGAGCTAGTAAGGAAGCCAGTCAGTAAGAAAGACAGGAAGGCAGTCTCAGTTAGTAAGAAACCAGAGAGCTAGTAAGGAAGCCAGTCAGTAAGAAAGACAGGAAGGCAGTCTCAGTTAGTAAGAAACCAGAGAGCTAGTAAGGAAGCCAGTCAGTAAGAAAGACAGGAAGATACAAAGGAAGGTATCTCAGTAATTAGGCAGGTGCTATTTGTTTTCTGTGTGTATGTATACTATATACAGTGCCTTGCAAAACTATTCACCCCCTTGGCTTTTTACTTATTTTGTTGCATTACAGCCTTAAGTTTAATGTTTTTTTTTAAATCTGAATTGTTTGTGATGGATCAGAACACAATAATCTAAGTTGGAGAAGTGAAATGAAAAATTGTCATGTGCATTTGTATTCACCCCCTTTGTTATGTAGCCCATAAAAAGCTCTGGTGCAACCAATTACCTTCAGAAGTCACATAATTAGTGAAATAATGTAAACCTGTGTGCAATCTAAGTGTCACATGATCTGTCAGTACATAAACACACACCTTTTTGGAAATGCCACAGAGGCTGAAACACCTAAGCAAGAGGCACCACTAACCAAACACTGCCATGAAGACCCAGGAACTCTCCAAACAAGTAAGAGACAATGTTGTTGAGAAGTACAAGTCATGGTTAGGTTATTAAAAAAATATCAAAATCTTTGATGATCCCCAGGAGCTCCATCAACTCTATCATAACCAAATGGAAAGAACATGACACAACAGCAAACCTCCCAAGAGATGGCTGCCCACCAAAACTCACGGACCGGGCAAGGAGGGCATTAATCAGAGAGGCAGCACAGAGACCGGCCCAGAGGTAACCCTGGAGGAGCTGCAGAGTTCCACAGCAGCGACTGGAGTATCTGTACATAGGACGACAATAAGCCATACGCTCCATAGAGTTGGAATTTATGGCAGAGTGGCCTGAAGAAAGGCATTACTTTCAGCAAAAAACAAAATGGCACGTTTTGAGTTTGCGAAAAGGCATGTGGGAGACTGCCATAATGTTTGGAGGAAGGTGCTATGGTCTGATAAGACCAAAATTGAACTTTTCGGCCATCAAAGAAAACGCTATGTCTGGCGCAAACCTAACACATCACCCAAAGAACACCATCCCCACAGTGAAACATGGTGGTGGAAGCAACATGCTGTGGGGAAGTTTTTCAGCAGCCGGGACTGGGAAACTGGTCAGAGTTAAGAGAAAGATGGATGGTGCTAAATACAGGAATATTCTTGAGCAAAACCTGTACCACTCTGTGTGTGATTTGAGTCTAGGACGGAGGTTCACCTTCCAGCAGGACAATGACCCCAAACACACTGCTCAAGCAACACTTGAGTGGTTTAAGGGGAAACATGTAAATGTGTTGGAATGGCCTAGAAAAAAGCCCAGACCTCAATCTAACAGAACATCTGTGGTCAGACTTAAAGATTGCTGTTCACAAGTGCAAACCATCCAACTTGAAGGAGTTGGAACAGTTTTGCAAGGAGGAATGGGCAAAAATCCCAGTGGTAAGATGTGGTAAACTCATAGAGACTTATCCAAAGCGACTTGGAGCTGTGATTGCTGCAAAAGGTGGCTCTACAAAGTATTGACTTTAGAGGGGTGAATAGTTATGCTCATTGACTTTTTCTGTTATTTTGTCCTATTTGTTGTTTGCTTCACAATTAGTAAATAAAAACATCTTCAAAGTTATGGGTATGTAAATTCTGTAAATTAAATGATGCAAATCCTCATACAATCCTTATTAATTCCAGGTTGTGAGGCAACAAAACACAAAAAATGCCAAAGGGGTGAATACTTTTGCAAGGCACTGTGTATACTGTGGCGGTGTGTTTGAGAGAAAAACTGAGACAAAAAGAGAGGTAGGGACAAAGTTTGACTGACAGAGAGAGAGACAGACAGAAAGACAGGGAGAGCAAAAGCGAGAGACTGAGAGAGTGAGAGAGAGAGTCCAAAAAGTTACTAAGTGGCCATGTGATTGTGCTTTTAGAGTTTCATTGTATTTATTTGTCTACTCTATAACTATTGCTACCTAAACATGTTTGCTTTGGCAACAGTGGCAACTATTCATTCAAGCCAATAAAGCACCTATTGAATATAGAGCCACAGACTGCGAGAGAGACAGAAAGATAGCGACAGAGAGACAGACAGACCGAGAGACAGACAGAAAGACAGCCCTTAATTCTCCTTCACCCACTGAGAACAAACAACAGTATGATAAAGAGAGGCTATATTAGCACAGCTATCAAAACCAATCAATATGTGATGATATGAAGGGGACAGTCTGGAAGCATCTGTTTCAGTAAGGTAGGGGAAGCATGCTAAACCACACCATGTTCCCTCTGTAGTGCACTGCTTTTAACCAGAGTACATGGTAAATGTGTTGCACTAAAAAGGGACTACTGTCCCGGTCTCAAGGCCGGCAGAAAGTGAATAAATGGGCAGGTCAGGGATGTGCTAGTCCTTTGCTCCCCTTTTAATATTCTTCACCTCCTTTTCTCCTCTCCCACTCTCCTCTCTTCATCCTTTGCTCTCCTACATACGGCCGTCCGTCAGCCAGCCGGACGATCTCATCAAGAGGTTTATTCAGCCACAATAAACAACAACGACCTCCACAGAAGATCCTCCACCCGCTCGTCCTCTCATTACCCGAGCAAACATGAGCAGAACACACACATCAGAGGGCAAGTGCTGGGTGACTTGCAATGCAAGGCAGAAAGATGTTCTTAAACCCAGAAAAGGAGCAGGTACAGCTGAATATCCAGGGACCCCAAATAGCACCCTGTTTCTTATACAGTATACTACCTCTGAGCAGAGCTGTATAGGCCCTGATACAAAATAGTGCCCTTCAGAGTATAGGGTCCTATTCAGGACGAAACCCAGACAAGCTCTGAATGAGGAGATAATAGCCTCATGCATAATACCAGGCAGGGGTCAGAAAACAATTTCTCCATCCCACCCACAGCCTCTAAAAACCCATTACAGGGCAGACCAGGTTGGAGCTGGATCTATTGACGCAAGCTGCATTAGCAACAGATACTTCCTCAAAGGCCAGGGGGCGCTCCACTGAGACTCAACTCAGCCGTTAATATTGGATTTGTACGTGGCCTGACAAATGGCCCCTGCGCGTCGCATTTGTATGTGGGTCAAAGGCTACAAAATTACACCACCGCTGAATATTTGATTGGGCTTAACTCTGGTTACGATAAATGGC
>JACXGJ010016918.1:0-11762 GCA_016801105.1 Esox niger
TGTTGTTTCCCCTGGTCTGAGGAATACATCCACCCATTTATATCTACTGGGTTGTGTTGTTTCCCCTGGTCTGAGGAATACATCCACCCATTTATATCTACTGGGTTGTGTTGTTTCCCCTGGTCTGAGGAATACATCCACCCATTTATATCTACTGGGTTGTGTTGTTTCCCCTGGTCTGAGGAATACATCCACCCATGAACTGCAGTGCGAGAGACCCTGCTGTAATACACAGATTATTTTGTTTCTGGCAGGCTGTAGGGCTCTGCGACACTGACCCGTGACTGAACAACACAGGAACAGACACCATCGTCATCTTCACCCCTTGAGGAAAGGTAAGACCACCCACATGTGCGCACGCAGAACTCTCTTCTTGTCAAGGATCTGTTCAACACGTTGGTAATGAGACACTGTTGTTACACCGGCCACAGCTGTCCCAGCCGCATCTTAGGCTTACCTGGATCTGAGCTCAATTAGCTAGGATTTAGTTGCATCTAGCTCGGCCCACCCGCCCTGATAGCACAGCACACTCTTGTAACTTGGACAGCCCCAGTACTTGCTCTGCGATGTGTCCAACAAGTACAACCTTCTGCTCACTGCCGACAATCCCCAGTCGGATTTGCACTCATCGCCCTGTCCTCCCAGGGTGGAAGACCCTCTCTGATTGGCGCGTCTCTGTGGCTCCCCACTTCAAAGTTCTGCACTGCTGAATTGCATGACTAAAATGAGCACCTTGCTGGCACTCGGCTGATGGGTTAACCCGCATCCGGCTAGATCAAAGGGGAGGGTGGCTGAATGTCAAGAGGCTCGGCGGCGGCCAGGCGACAGCCAGGCGGCAGCACATTGAGAAACCTGCAGGCCCAAGGTGTCGGCTCCTTAGCAGAGAGATTGGCGGGAGGATTGGGTGACGGAAGATCAGGGCGTCACTCTCCAGGGTTTCTGTTCTTGGCTTCCAATGTTCCCTCGTGGGGGTGGGTGTGTTTGACCTTTTGGGGACAGGTCACTGGTCAATGTGAGGAATGGGGTTTTGGGGTACATTTGGGTAAAGGAAAATAAATTGAACGATAGTTTTACGTTAACGTGTACGTTTGTTCATTACCCCTATAACTACTTCTGTTTCCTGTGTTGTGGCTAGAAATTGTCTTCTAACAGTCACTGGTGTCGGCAGACGTATTTCCATCGAAAACTTTTGTAGGGCCCTTTATTTATCAATCGATGTGGACCAAAGTGAGCGATTGATAGGGTTCAGCGCATGTACGTGCAAATGCTCATATTGTCAGCTCATGTGAGCTTGTCCCACCAGTCCTTAACTCAAGGAGCATTCAGATGGTGGATGGATCATTCAGGGTTATTGACAGATGAGGTCATTGAAATATTAGCACCTCGTCCCCCGTCTTCCCACCGCAGGCATGTGTGCCAGAGTGACATGCGGTACTGGCAGGTCAGGAGTAACTGAGTCCGGCAGTGGGCGAGGCTACCCAGGGAGGAGGTCCAGACAAGGCCGCCTCAGGCCCCTCAACTGCCTCTACTCTCCTTAGGTCACCTGACACCACTCCACCAATGGAACCATTTACTTGTTTATTTCGGCCGAAGCAGCAGCAACGTGCACCGACGGACACGAGAGACACAGCTTCCCTGCTTAATTGGCTATTGATTGACTCTGCTTTGGCGCCAAGGGACAACGAATTACCAGCGGCTCGCTGCTCGTCTTGGTGTTTATTCATCTCTCTTTTTATTTGTGTTGTGTGGGACTGTTAACGATGCAATACGAAGTGGTGGGATGGCAACGCATTGTTTGTCTGAACAAGGTCAAGTCACCGAATCCTTCACTGTTTATTTTCATAGGGTCACGACCAAACCGGGTCCGGTTCTGATGGGGTGTGCTGCTAGCACAAAGCAAGCTATGTCATTGTGAAATTATGCCTGATTCAGACTGGACCTCTGAAGGCGTCCGTTTGCCGTCAAATTGGTTACCACGCTTTGGTTTCATTGTCCAATAGAAGATGGTTCATTATGTAAGCATGGGTGTGCATGCATCTCAATCTGGCCACAATGCGAGGAGCAACTGTCCGTCTATGAGAAAATGCATTGAATTGGCGAATCCGGCTTTGTGGACATTATTGTTGCATTCAACGTACTGTAGCCAATGGAAAAAGAAAATAACCCAGAATAGCGGATTTCTGTATAATGGCATGCTGGAGAAATAACTGAATGTATCAGCAAAATGTCAAGTGAGTTTTTAAGCCTTAGGTCAACATGGATTTTAAAAGATTTGAATTTTATTCTTTTGACAGCAAAAACAGTCACTGTTATAGATGATAAGGAGTCTGAAATTGACAATCAAACGTTAAAGTCCTAATCCGAATACAGTGCATCGTAACACATTGGATAGTTGTTAAATGTCAGCAGAGATTACGATTAGCGTGAATGGCTCATTACAGTGCGCTGAGTAATGATATGTACTGTACATGACAGTATATGACCATACCCTAATACACGTGAATTTTTCAAAATGTTCTAAGAAATATAAGGTTTCAACTTCCTGTTGCAGGCAGCTTAATTAACATGCCCATGAGACCTCCATGTTTTAATTAACATGCCCATGAGACGTCCCTGTTTTAATTAACATGCCCATGAGACGTCCCTGTTTTAATTAACATGCCCATGAGACGTCCGTGTTTTAATTAACATGCCCATGAGACGTCCGTGTTTTAATTAACATGCCCATGAGACGTCCGTGTTTTAATTAACATGCCCATGAGACGTCCCTGTTTTAATTGACATGCCCATGAGACGTCCGTGTTTTAATTAACATGCCCATGAGACGTCCCTGTTTTAATTGACATGCCCATGAGACGTCCGTGTTTTAATTAACATGCCCACGAGTCGTCCCTGTTTTAATTAAAATGCCCATGAGACGTCCGTGTTTTGTTTAGCCTTTCTGCTCTACTAGGAGATTGGTGTTCCCATTACACAGGCTGAAAACTGTTAAGACTGGCAGAATGGTTGACTTTTCATTGTGTGGGAAAAGTAGCTACTTGTGTTCATCAGCTGGTTTGTTTTCTGGAGAATGCAGGCCTACTCTTTGCATGCGTTTTAGGCAGCTTTGTGAAGCACTTTAATATTGGTTAAATTAGATTAAACTACTGAGATGAAAAGGATTTTAGCTCTAAATATTTATTACCTCTTGTGCTTCATTACAGAGAAGCAATGAAACCTGTACTGTGCTATTTTGTTAAACCCTCCGGCAGAATTTGTAGAATCAATTCATATTGTACAAATGGTAAATCGTGTATTTTGGTGGAATGTTAATCTGTACTCTGTTATGCATTGTCTCATTCAAGTCTTTTATGGTGTCTCAGACAACATGCCCTATTGTCTATTGTTTGTTTTGTCTTTTAACAATAGAAGACAGCACAGGTATGTCTGTACAATCCTACACACACACACACACACACACACACACACACACAGTATGAAACAAACAGGCCGCCTATAAGAGCAGCTGCAGGGTAAAGAAGACATTCAACGCCTGACCCCCTCACCCTCTTTCAGATCACTGGAGAGGTGATCTCTTCAGTGCAGTATCCTCTTCACCCTTCTCAGTGGCTCAAAACACACATCAATCTCACACACACACACACACACACACACACACACACACACACACAGTACTGAGTGCAAGTCTCAGGGCTACATTCATCATGCAGTTCTTCTATATATACAACGCATAACATTTTCCTAGAAAAAAGACTTCAACACTGAATAGATCTCTCATCTCCAGAAGATAAAGTGCATGGACAATCGGTCCAATGTCACAAGGTACCAAAGGAGAAGTGCAATTTAAATGCACAAGTTGTAGTTTGGCTCCTAATAGTTTTAAACAACAACTATGTCCAGCAAGATAGCGTGGAGATAAGTTTGGTTTGCTAATTTGACGTAACAAGAAAGATGTGTACGCTGAATAAATATTTTTTTGTCATGCTACTGAACAGACCCTGGATAAAATCCAGCGAGGGCAACAGCATTCATTCCTTCTAATCGCGGTCTTGCTTGAAACTCGCGGTCTTGCTTAAGTGCTTGAAACTCTAAAGGACTAATGAGCTACAGTTGAAATAAAAAGTCTACACACCCCTGTTCAATCGAAAAACAAACTGAAATCTTTGATGGGGAAAAATGTCAAACTTACAATTACCTAGTTGCATAACTGTGCACACCCTTAAACTAATACTTTGTTGAAGCACCTTTTGATTTTATTACAGCACTCAGTCTTTTTGGGTAGGAGTCTAATAGCATGGCACATCTTGATGTGGCAATATTTGCCCACTCTTTTTGCAAAAGCACTCCAAATCTGTCAGATTGCGAGGACATCTCCTGTGCACAGCCCTCTTCAGATCACCCCACAGATGTTCAATTGGATTCAGGTCTCAGGCTCTGACTGGGCCATTCCAAAATGTTGACCTTTTTCTGGTGAAGCCATGCTTTTGTGGATTTGGATGTGTGCTTTGGGTTCAATGAGATCCCTGTGATGAAAGCTCTGTGTGGTCCATGGTTTTTGCTCTGAGATGCAACTAAGAAAATGTCTGAGAAGTCCTACTAGAACAGCTGAACTTTTATTTGTGATTAATCAGTCACTTTAAATGATGGCAGTTGTGTAATGTCTTCTATTTAACATGAGTTTGAATGTGATTGATTAATTCTGAACACAGCCACATCCCCAGTTATAAGAGGGTGTGTACACTTATGCCACCAGGTTATTGTAAGGTTTCTATTCTTAATTTTTCCCCCTCAAAGATTTTAGTTTGTTTTTCAGTTTAATTGTTCACATTATAGGTCACATTAAAAGTGGAAAGAGTTCTGAAAGGATTTATCTTTGTCTCATTTTTTTAAATCACAACAACCTGGCATTTTATCAGGAGTGTGTAGACCTTTTATATCCACTGTATGTGCTGTTTAATGCCAGTGAATGAGGTGTATAGGCCTATATTTATGCACTTAAGTATAAAAAAAAATTCTAACATTTAAGGTGCTTGAACACAGCATTTGCATACAGCATTTGCATACAGCATTTACCCTTTCATTTTTTACTTAACAGGCTTTTCGGTTTTAATCTACGTCTGCCAGCCTTGGCTCCGTTGGAACTGTTCCTATGTGAAGCCAAGCCGAGGCGACTGGTACTATTCTGCTGCCCATTTCATTAGGATCTAGCGATAAACATTTTCACACCAAGTAACTGTTTTGATTATGCAAAGGTTGTCAATATTGTTCTTCACAAACCCCCAATATTAAACTTAGAAATGAACACAGTTTCTGTACTGTTACTTAATGTTGTAACTTAATTAGCACCAAAAGAGGATTTGTTGAACAGTTCCTTTCACCTTGACCACAAACTTTGGCCTTCTGGTCTATTCTCTTGTTGGCATCATAGCCTACTTGTTGGTGTCTACTGCGTCTTTAGTGGGCTTCTTCAAATACATAATTTATGCCTCCCTCTTAGTGATTTTAGAATTAGCCGGAGAGTAAATAACACAACCCATAGAGAAATGTGGCTTGGTTTACATAAACATTTACATAACATTTCACTTTACATTACATAGACATGCACCAAGAGTTACGCCAAGAGGGGTTTGGGGATGTGAAATGAGGGATTTTCTGAAAATTCCCCAATCCCTTATCAGTGTTCGGACATGTACAGACACAGATAGGTCTAAGGAAATAATTGGAAACTATAATAATTGGAAAAGTGTTTTTTTTGGCTATTTAGCTAAATATATGCAGGTTACAGTTAAATAATGAATATGGGCTTAAAGGTACAGTCTCACAGCTTTAGTTTGTGTACATTCACTTCCAAATTAGTGGAAGCTTTTAGGAATTACAGCTCTTTAATATTTAGCCTCCCTGTTTTTCAAGGGATCAAAAGTAATTGGACAGTTGACTTAAAAGCGGTTTCATGGACAGATGTGGGCTATTCCTTCGTTATTTCTTCATCGATTAAGCAGATAAAAGTTTGGCACTTCATTCCAGGTGTGGCATTCGCTTTTGGCAGCTGTTGCTTTGAACCCACAATGCTAGTGAACCAGGCCGTTTTTAGCTTGCAAAGAAAAATCCATCTGAGAGATAGCAGGAACATTAGAACTGGCCAAATCAACAGTTTGGGACATTCTAAGAAAATAAGAATCCACTGGTGAGCTCGACAGCTGTGGATAATCGTAAGACACGTTGGAGGCAGTGTGATGGCATGGGTATGCATGCCTTCCAATGGCTTTGGGCCACTAGTGTTTATTGATGATGTGACAGAAGACAGAAGCAGCCAAATGAATTCTGAAGTGTACAGGGATATATTGTCTGTTCAGATTCAGCCAAATTCAGTGAAGTTGATTGGACGGTGCTTCACTTTACAGACGGACAATGACTCAAATACTGTGAAAACAATGCTGGAGTTTTTTTATGCAAAAAGCGGAATAATCTGCAATGGCCGAGTCAATTAACTGATCTCAACCCAATCAAGCATTCATTTCACTTACTGAAGACCAAAATGAAAATGTTATTTATGATTGTGTTAAATTTGTCCAATTACATTTGGGCCCCTGAAATAAGGGGATTGTGTATGGAAATGGTTGCAATTCCTATACGTTTTTTACAATATAGTCTCCACAGTTGCTTCTCTGTTGTTCCATTTCAAATTCAATGCGGTGCCATACTGAGCCAAAATTATTAAAATTGTGTCAATGTCCAAATATTTCCGGACCTAACTATATCACATGGTACACTGCAATACTCATAAGAGGAGCTTGAGAGAAAGATTTTGACAGTTAGTATTGAAGTGATAAGGCATATAAAAGACTAGCTAGCCATTGATATGTGATGAGGTCTAAGTCAGAGTAGGCAACCAGAAATACACTAACATTTGGAAGTCTACTCACTGGTCAGGTTGAAATCCCTAGCAAATCTATTTCTATTACATGTGTCATTAGATTGGAAGCATACTTGTTTTAAAGGGAACTGGAAGAACGGCATAAGCAAAAAACATTCTTCAAAAGCTCTCGGCGGAGCCCATTTCCAACAGTTGTGCTACGCATCATGTGGCCCTTTACAAAACAACAAATTAAGCAAAATAAGTAGCATGTCTGATCATCCCAAAACTTTGAGTCCAGCAAACAAATGTAGTCTACAAAATCAGGGAGTTGATTAAAACTTTTGGCAAAATGGCAAAAATATCATTCGTAGACCAATTCGTAGACCTCCTTTGAAGACGAAATCCATGCTTTTGGCAGATAATTCAAGTTAGCGTAGCCAGCTCTTGACCACACCGAGTCAGCAGTTAGGGAAATCAGAACAACCTGCTAGTTTCAAGCGCAACCACACAGCCCCTCGGTTCTTAATATTCATTTGGTAAACTTCCAGTATTCTTCTGCCCCTTACACTGTTGTAAGTCTATAAGATCAGGTGTTCATCCCTCTCATGAGAGACATTTTTTTTCTTCAAAAGATAACGTGCAAACTAGTTGGAGAAGCAACAAAGAATTTCGCACATCCATATCTACCCAGGCCATGTCGATTGGGAGGAAGCGACAACCACACTCAAAGCACAGAGGCCTTTTGCTTTTCCATACCCATTTGTAAGAATATGTGAGCATACTACGAATGCACCAACTGTCAAAATTGTTTGCGTTCACTTGAACTAAGGGGAACAGCAGTGCTTTTGCCCCCAAATTTTTGAGGAGCAGACCCGGCAAACCTTAGAGGGAACTGGAGTGGTGTTCAGCGGAGTAGCCAATACACTACCTCCGTACGTTCTTTCAATTAAATTCACAAAATCTAAATGAAATTTTCTTTAGTAATAGAAATGAAATCTCTGTTGACAAATCAATGCTGAAAATATATATTTATACAACTGTTTTTATTTGCAACGCAATATTGTACATTTCTATTTCTTCTTAAACTCCAAACTAGGCCTACACAGAACGCATGTGACTGTCACCAGTTTGCTAGCTAACTAACTTCAAAAAATGAATCTGAGAAGACAGTGATTAACTGCATTTTTGTTTTCTTGATGGTAATTGAACATGGATACCTGATTTTGACTGACTCAGAGAGTAAGTATTTTTTTCACCTGCGCAGTGCAAACTCCTGATTGCATATAGCCAGATAACATTTTACATATCAAGTAGAACTAATCTTCCAAGTTCAGATTGGTACACTCGATTTAAAGGAACACCCTCAGAATTGACTGCTTGACTAGAAACAAGTGGATAATAGATGATTCAAACAGCCACGTGAACATGATGAGGTTTAGTAATCATTTTCAGATGGAACTGTCAGCAGGTATGGTATTTGTGACGGCCAAGCTCTTGCTATGTGTTCTGCATTATCGAACATTTTAAAAACATTGCTTTGAGTGGGTGAAGTGCATGCATTGTGGAGGCACTGATGGAGCAAAAAGTCACACTGTGATGTGTTTTACATCATATGTCATTAGCATCATTAGAGGTGTCACAATGAGAATTGTTTCTCTGTAGTTCTCGGTACTCTGGAAAACCAGACGGATGACAGACACATTTTGGGTGTTTGCATTTTCAATGGGCTAATGAACAAAATATGAATATTACGTTTTCTGTTAAAATCTACCTTTTTATATATGTTTTGAGCACTGTCAATACATTTACAGCTGAATGAGAATGTCCTATGTCTTTCTGCCATGTCTGTCTCATCCTGACTGTCCATCCACCTGATTTGGTGGTTTGTTCAATCCTGGCTCCCCAAGTATTCCAATTCAAGTTAGTATTTCACTGTTATGGATAGATTAATCCAAACACAGCACGGTCCTTTCTGAAAGTGCATTTCAGACCTGTCTGATCTGTGATCCTTCACAGCGCAGTCAGTCGGCCATTGAGGGATTACGGCCAGGTTTCCCTGTCCTGTCCAAGCAGATCTGTGTGTGTCGCTTGGCCAGTAAGGGAGAGCAATAGGTCTGGTTGCCGAGACAAAAGATAGAGCTGAGTTTAATGTTCTGAGCCCAGGCCGAGAGGCGCTGAGAGGGAGGATTTATGTGAAGGTTTCAGCCCCAAACGAGCTGTGGTATTTTACCTTAGAGGTGCCCTCTGTTCTCTGAAGCCGTCAGAGGGACCGATGGTTTGTGTGTGTGGGCACAAGCATGTATATGGCCTCGTCTCTGCTGCCCTACTTTCTCCAGCCCTGCCTCCTGTAATTCAGTCTGAGCTTATCACTGGACAGGAATCTCCCATGCCTACCTTGATGTGGTGACCACAGGCCTATCGGGCACCCAGGCTACAGTAGCAGACACTATTAATACTACAATGTTCCATTGATGGAAACCCACGGCCACGCTAATCCTACTCACCTAAACAAAAGGTTACATATTTTATCGGGGCTGAGGGAGAAATCGATACGGTATATCAATGCAGTCATCCATCTTTATTCAAACTTCCAAATGCCGATGAGGTTATGAAACTTGGTCGCACTGGGGATAAAGATTATTTTTAACAACAAACTAATACATTCGAGTTTTTATAGATTGTACTTGGCCCTTACAATGAAATTGTTATTAAATATTCGATTGTCTTATTGGCATCTGGGTAAGGTTTCCCTAGATCCCCTCAGATGTGTTAATAGAAAAATTCATTTTTTTATCATTATGTGTATGAGTACTGTATTATAGTGAAACAAAGCTAATTGCACTATTGTATCGTGACCCACGTATCAGGATAATGTTCTATTGTTAGGTCGCAGGCAATTTCCAACCCAAATATTTTATATCTAGCAATACCCAAATGAATATACCGTCCGTTGTATCTGTAGTGTCCTGGATTATTCTGTTATTGTCATTTCCAAAAGAATGGTTGTGATATTATGGCACGTTGACAGTCTGTCAAACCAATTTTCTTCAACGTTTGATGAAAACCTCATCTCTAAACCAAATTTATTTTCAGGAAATCTAAAAAAGACCTTATTTTCTGTAAAACAGTTATATGAAGCTACAACAACTGCATCAGTTTTGAATTACTTTAATGTGTATCGAGGGAAGATACTTCTTGCAATATATTGTGATTCAGACAGTGATTAAATGCAATGTGACAAGCATGTGAAATCGATTGTCCAATGGAATAATTATCACTGATAGTATTCATATATTATGTTGAAGGTCTTACAAATAAAGGCTTGGGACATAGTGTACTATATTAGTCAAAGGTGTGGACACCTACCCATTCACTTGAATAACTGATACTGTATTTGTTGTGATCCAGGTGTTAGGGGTGATGTTTGAGCTGATGTGAATACCAGACAGACGTGTGGCATTCAGACAGATGACAGGCCTATATTTCCAGCTTCAGAGAAGATCAGGGATTACCTTTCTCGCTAGTTAATGTGATGAGTCCCATGCAGTCCCTCCTCCCTCCAGCCGCCCTCCCTCCAATTTGGCAAGTACGTAAGTTATGCACAATGATGTTTCTACCTCTAAAGTATCCACAAACATCCAGATTCTTCACATCAGCAAACAGTGGTGGGGCTGAGAAAATGTAGACACACTGTAACTGTCCTCCAGCAGCCATTCTAAAGAGGAGAAAATATTAACGGATTTACACAGTGCAGTCCGCTTTGTATACAGAGATTATGGGGGAAGGAAAGGGGGGCACTGTCTGTCTTTTCCACCCTGAGTATCCTACCAGGATGTTGTCCTGGCCCGTTGGTGTCCTTGGGGGGTTGGTGGTAGAGGATGGATGATGGGTGGGCTGTGCTCCCTTTGTCTGCAGATCATCTACCAGCCTAAGAGGATTAAAGCATGTTATGACATTAAACTAGAAGCATGGTTATCAAGGGCGACTAATGCTCAGCGGGCTAGGGAAGACACGCTCGTTCCTAAGCATGGCTCTCAGTGAGCAGGCTAGGGAAGACACAACGTTCCTGAGCATGGCTCTCAGTGAGCAGGCTGGGGACAATGCATTGCTGTTCCTGATGTTGGCTCAAAGGGACTACTGAAGATGTCCAATGTTTCTTTCCTGTTAATTCGCCTGGGTTTTGTCGCAGCTCTGTGCATACCAGCACATGTATTTGTGTTCTTATTCCCATGGAGATGTTTGATGGAACAAAAAATAATAATTCCAAGCAGGCTATTGTTGAAAGCGGGTATGTGTTCTCCATCATGCAATCAGCTAGCTTATGAATGGGAACTGAAAGCACAGCTGGTCACCAGAAAAGCATGGAGATCTTGTTAGAGTTTACTCTTGTCACATCACGTCCTTCATAGACCCAGGTGTTTCTATTTAGTTCTCATTGTCAAACAGCAGACAGAGACATGCGTTCCTTGCCCTGTCGAAAGGTCATGAAACAAATGTCTTGTTTATGAATGTAACGTATGGTTAGTCCCAGTGTCTGTAGAACGTACTGTATCTAGTCTGGCACACAAGTATTGATGAAAATGTCAAACGGATGCTGCTTTCATTACAATGGAGCCATAGGGTCGCTGGAAATCTAACGCGAAACGCCCATGAAGTCTGCATTAGAACTGCTGTATCTTTATTTGGCACAATGAAATCTCTGGTCTAGATGCAATATCCATTGGGCCAGCCTAGCCTCAGACAGAGCAGAGGGGGGTATGGTATGGTCTGGCTGCACTGAGATTTAATTTATGGTCTACCTGCAGAATGGCTTAAAACTGGGCTTAGGGTGGTCTGCTTTCTGAACTGTCTGTCTCTCTGTCTGTCTGTTAAGCACTATAACAAGTCTACAACCCCCCCCCCCCCC
>JACXGJ010016919.1:0-11762 GCA_016801105.1 Esox niger
TGTCCCGTTTAGCACACCTGATCATCATTAGTCATTCCCCTCAGTATATATGTTCCCTCTGCTCCCATTGTCTTTGTGTGTTATTGTCTCTACGCAGAAGAGCATATGTCAGCTCACAATACATATATATATAAAATGAACCTAAACCTACAAGCTCCGCAGTCCGCTTCATCCTTCCGTATAACTGAAAACGCTGACAAAACTCAACATCAGGCCAGATTTGCAAGGTTTGACACTTTTAACAACTTTGTGAAAATAGTCAAACGCACTATTAATGTTGATGAAATATATTATGCATCACATCTCTGAGGTTCTGACGACACCCTCCTAAACTTTTCAAAGCAAGTCACAGTGTTATGTAGAGATAAATAAAAATAAAAACAGACATTGTAGGTGGTGTCCAAACGCGTGAATGTGACCAAACACAATATTGTAAGAATACTGTAGCAATATTATTACTTAAATAAAGTGAGACGATTAGCAGCCTTTGGGTAAATAAGTAGGCTAACAACAACACGTTAGCATTTACGCCATGCCCTGTTAATGAAATCAGATGAGGCTTGATAGAATGTGAGAAGACGTGGAACCATTCAGGTAAACTAACATACTGCTTTATTCAATGCTTTTTGTTAGCCAGAAGAGTAACACAGATAATAATAATTAGGAAGCTGCCATTAGTGCGTGCTGTCCTGTTGCCAGTGGAGCCGGGGAGTAACACTGTCAGCGTGTGACCTGATAGACAGACAAATTGAGGGAAGCAGACACAGTGGGCTGAGTTTCATGCTGTTTGATGCTCTTCCTTGTACCTTACATTCCCTTCGTCTTTCTCAGTCACATAAGGTAAGTCTTTCAGCTACTAATGCATTGTGTATCAACCCACATGGATTTGTAAAGTGATCTTTTTCTCAAGGAAAAAAGTCTGAATAATACGAGAAACAGGAAAAACGGCCAACGGAGCATTATAAATGTGCTTTCATTGGATGCTCCAGAAATGTCAACTCACCATGTGGGGACGTTCTTCGGTTGGCCTTGAAGTGTGGCACGTGAGACTTCTCTCTTTACATGACTTTTTCAAGGAATCTACAGATATTCTAACATACTGTTGTATTCCCTATCAGCTGCTTCACCTCATCAAAGTTTTGCAGTATGGTATTAAACCCACACCCAGTCTCTCACACTCCGGTTCTGTCGGCTGTGTAAAGGCTTCGCACCAGTGCGGCAACACACATTCAACAAATAACGGTGTCCTGGGTGAATCTGTGATCGTCTCCTGGATGATTCTTCTGCGATTGTCGTACTGTGGATCACAGAAGCTGACGGTCTCATCTGTGAGACAGCTTGACTTCAAACTGCTCTGTGAAGTATACCAATACCATGTCCTGGCTGGCGATCTGGTGTGGAGGTAGTTTTCTTAAAACAGCTTAAAGTGACAGTGAGTTACCCCAGTCTCCACTTCCAAAAATACGCAGTGTTTCTGGGGGTGAATTTCACCCCTAAGGGATTCAGGGGTTTGAATTAACCCCATTGTTGCTATTTAACAGCATTGTCGAGCCAAAGCCATAGTCGCCCTTATTCTTCTCTGTGGTTATGCTCTACTGCGTGTTTATTTTTAGAGTGGTGAGTCAGTATCTCCATTTTTTCCGGCTACATTTATTCTTCTTATTATACTGAACAATGGTCACCATGTATGTTTTCTAAGCTGTTCCTCTTTCACTCATTGCAGCCAGTGCTGAAGCCATCGCTCCAGTTTAAATTGTTAATGTAGCCTCATATCTCAGTCCTCCCAGCACTGACACTCATTCTGAATAAAAGTTTCACTTGTACGAAGATACCAAATGTTCGATGTCCTCACGGTGGCAGGATTCCCGCTGGAATTAGGAATCATGTTGCTAGGCAGCATATTATACAGTTTAGGCCTGGCCTGGTCCGTAAACTATGTGTGTCAGGCCACTGAATTATGTCTTGAGTAGTGACATTCTTTCTGACAAAATATTATACAATGAATGCCGCTTGTATGACGCAACCTCTTTGTGTAAACCTAGCACCCCTATGGCATCAGGATTTGGATCCAAAACACTGGAAATGTTTCATGCAGAACATTGATACATTGAGTAATAGAGCACAAGAAATTCAGCTGAACATCATAAATCCATCAACATCACTGGCTTTGGCCAATCAGACCGGGGCAGGCTGGGACCAAGGTGTGGCGAGGCCTTGGGAAGAATGGACCAATGACCCGGGCTGGAGGGAGTCCGATTCATTTCAGCGGGCCGGCCTGGTCATCCCCTAATTCCTTGACCCCGTAAAACAACACTGTCCGGGAGACAAAAACAAACCAACCCTAACCCAGAATTTGACAGGCCCACTGGGAATTTTTACGGTGCTCCAGATGGCCAGTCCGCAGCTGGCTGCAGATGTTAATGTCCTTTATGCCTACCTGTGAAAATATCCTATGATAATGTAAGGTAAGACCCCCCCTTGAGCCCTGTCGGGCAAATCCACCGCCCTCAAGAACGGCTGACCCCTGGGGTCAACAAAACAGGGTCCTTAAGTGAAGAGCCTGTGTAATTATCGGCCACTGTTTCCAACACGCTGGGCGGAGTGGAGAAGCCGGCCCCCGGTCACCCTGCAGAGAGGGTGAGAGGGTGCTAAAGGTCGGCCAGTTATAAATAGCTGGAATTGAGGGAATGGTATTGGTTGTGGTGAAGAGGCCCAGGCTGGTCAGTGCTGTTATTAAGTCAAGGAGGACGCCGAGGGGGAATGCTATGTCCTCAGCGTTGTGGAGAGTTAAGAGCTCTCCTGCTATTGCTATCACCTTTGGCTCCCTGTCTCCGCAGACTTCCCTCTCCAGTCTGCATGAATGTCTGTTTCCGACACCAGGGAAATGTATCTCAGCTGCAAAGGGCTAAGTCAATAAACGCAGCTGAATGTTACGCCTGTCTGGGAGACTTGAACACAATCAAGGAGGGGTTTTTGCGTGGCTTTTTGTCTGCTTAGACATGTTAATACATTTGTTGATGACAACAGGGCAAAGGAATATTTTCTTGTATTGTCAAGCATTGCTTATATTTTGTGTTGTCCTATGGCACATGCAGTGATGTCAGAAGGAACAGCTACACAGTTGCCTGGTCATTTCTATAAGGGCAGTCAGAAATGCTCTCAGTTTGAAGATTTTATTGCGGACAGTATTATGATTCCTATATGAAATCAAATGCAAAGTACTACAGGAGGTTTACAATTTGTATTTCTTTTATTTCAATGTACAGTGCATTTTCTGTACTTCCATGCTGCTGTGTTATGCACTTCATAATTTTAGGATTGAAAATCTGACACATTTATTTTCGCCATCAATCTACCCACGGTTATTCATGTCATTATTATGACAAACTCCCAAACCATCTTTTTGAATGTGTTCCAATTTATTGAAAATGAAAAATATCACACATACAGGAACTCAATAGCCTCTGTAACCTATTACAGGGCTTCAGAAGATTATCTGATGAGTCCAAAATCGATTGGACCTGAATGCTAAATTCTACAGTGATGGTAGAATCATGCTTCACAGTCAGGGATTAGCAGACTGGTGAGGACTGAGGGAAGGATGAATGGAGAAAAGTACAAGGAGGTCCTTGAAGAAAACCTGGACAACAGATTTGGGGGCAAAGATTCATCTTTTAACCGGACAATGACCCAAAGCACAGAGCCAAGACAATGCTTGCTAGGCATTGGGGCAAGTCTGTTAAGGTCCTAGAGTGGCCAAAGTCCAGTCTTGAACCCCACTGAATAGCTGTACAGAGACCTGGAGATGGTATGTATTAATGCCCCCCCATCCAATTTGCAGTGCTTGAATAGGATCTACAAAGAATAATGGAGAAACTCATATCCAAGAGTGTCCAACTGCTAGAATCCAGGATAACTTGAAGCTGTGATCTCTGCCAAAGACACTCCTAGAAAGAACTGAAAATAGGGGTGCTGAATACTTCTGTACATTAGATAATTCAGTTTTCCTTTTCACTACATGGGCTTTTTTTAATAAATGTGTGCTTTGTCATTACTGGACATTGCGTAGAGTGTTGTCAATAGATTAAAATAATTACATTGCATGACCAAATATTTTAAAATGCATTGTGTGGTTTAAAATAAATGTTGTGTTTGGACAGTGCTTTGTCTCTCAGATAACCACAATAACTGGCAGCATCTATTCTGTTATATTACTAACTGTCAAGGTCTTTTTTGTTATTTGTATACTTACATACCTGAAAAAATAAATCCCACTGTTTTTTTATATGGTCCATGTGTTTGATGATTTATTTTGTGATTGTTTTAACCACCATTGCAAGAGGTTAATCGTGACTTTTATTATTAATTGCCTCCCATTGTTGTTTTTTATTTGCTGTTTTCCGTAGTTCTGTAGCTAATGAATGAAGTATTACTGTATGAGTATGACTGTGATATTACCTGTTCTACATTCTCTAATACATGGAATTGTCCCTGAAAGGTTTCACCACCATAGTCATTTAGGTGGCATGTAAAAATGAAGAACCACATGCTGTAAATCACATTTGAATGCCTAAGGCTTTTCACACATCTACCCTGGTTGTCTAGGTCACGGAACTGATTGAAACAATGAAAGAATAAGACGAGAAACCACGTGCTATGAAGACCTTCGATGATTTCGAGCCGGTAGACCAGATGTGTTGAAGTTAGTCAGTTAGTCAGTCACGGAAGAGCCGAGCTAATTGAAATCTAATTAAAAACCTGCAAACTCCGCAGCTCTTCGGGAACAGGGCTGCTTACCTCAGCAGTAGGTCATCCGTATAGCGAGTTGGGACACCAGTGTGGTTCATATTATATGTGTTTCACATGTCCTGTCTCAATGACAGAGAGGGATAAACTGAGTAGACTGATCTACCAAACACTGACTCCCAAGTAAGTAGATTTGACTAATTCTTAACCAGACATCCTAATGTTTCTCTATTATTATTGAATAAGGTATTATTCCCTTTCTGATATGGTTTCAACTAATTAGAATTCTGTGCAGACGTGAAACCTTTTGACCATAAGTGCCATATGCATTTTACTATTTATACTAGTCATTTTCCCCCATCCCTGGACTTTCACTGATTGCACACAAAGTCATTTATTTCTATCTCTTTTGCATAATTGCCTTTTCCAGTTGCGCGGTAAGGGCAGCAATGAGTTGGTTATAGTTTTGTATTGTTAATTGCTTGTCTGACATAATTTCACCCTCTTATTTACAAAATCGTTCAGAAAAATAATGGCTGCATTGTAAAAAATAAAATAAAAAAGAGAAAAGGGAAAAAAATATTCTCCATGAAAATTGTGTATTTATCATGTCCGTTGGCTTCTACACATCCGAAATCATTTGCTGTAGTATTTGCTCTTTCTCTTCTGGAGGATGAAATTGCAATTGTAACCAGCTCTGAATGACTTCAGTTAAAAGAAGGACACTTTAAAGGGGGTTCCATTGTCAATCCTCTATAAATGGTTGGTTTTAATCTCTATGAAGGTAAAAAGACCCTTTTTGAACATGGGATGAGCCTTTGTGAGTAGTCAGCCAGAGAACCCGTTTGGATTTAGATATCATTTCAATATAAGTCTAAGGTTGGACGCCTTAATATTCAGTAGTTTTAACCCTGTACGCACATATTCGTTAAACAGATAAACCCTCAAAATGCATCTGGTTTGCCATTCAGAACCGAATCAAATACAGTTCTATTAGAGTCGCTAATGCTGAAAATGGGTATTTATCCCTAATATCACTAGAAGAGTTCATGAAGGTAGTTTTGATTATTTTGCCCTAAACTCATTCAGAGGGAACTTTAGTTAAATGTTTAGTGCTTATAAGATTTTTTCAGTTTCTTTTTAGTGTTCTTTAAATTGTCAAATGTAATAGTTTTTCTTAATTGTATGTTTTATTTCCACTTGTTATGTGTTTTTATTAATACAGGGCTCTCAAGACCTTGGACTCATTGGATAAAAATTATGTTTATAATGTCAAATAAGACACAATAGAGCACTTAAACCTGTGCTGTATGTTTTGTGTAATACACTAGTGATGATACACTAATAAATATATAACACATAGAAATACATACCTCAAACCCAAATCACAATAGTACCTCAAAACCCCCTGTCCAACCACACAGACAGCCCCCCCAAGTCCCCAAACCTCCTCAAATAATTCAACACTGTCAATAAGTTTGTCAAAGTCAAACTGGACCCGAAAGCGCGCAGAAACCATCCCCCTAAATAACAACACCGGGTCCGTAACCCTTAACCCGGTTCCTCCAAACAGACAACTTAGCTTGGGCAAACAAAAAAAAAAACAGAACACATGTGCTCTTCTCCTCCCTCGAACACCGGGGTCCAATCACAAACAACTAAAAAACTCCCCATCATACAAAATGGACAACCTTCCCCAATCCCAGGGTCATCTTGAGTCAACCAGCTATTGGAGGCCAGGGCCCCATGTAAACCCTCCACTGGGGGGGAGGGGGAGAGAGAGAGAGAGAGAGAGAGAGAGAGAGAGAGAGAGAGCATATGGAAAAATAGCATATACAGTATGTCCATATATAAACATACATACAGCTCCGAAAGAAAATTAAGAGACCACTACACCCTTTTCTTTCCGAAAAGTCGAAAAGGAAAGTTTTGAGTGGAACAGAAACGTTCCATTGCAGTGGTCTCTTAATTTTTTTCAGAGCAATGCGTTTGTGTGTATGTGTGTGTATATATGTATAGTAGATGCAAATATCAGGTGCTTGGATTTCATCCATTTCACACAGATGTATAAATATAAGTCTAATTCCATCTTCCTCCATCTCTATCCATCTTTCCTGACCATAAACAAGCAGTCGGTCAGCTTCAGCGATTATAAACTGCATTGAACCTGCTGGCAGCAGCCGTAGTGTAGAGCAGTGAAGTTCAATCATATCCGGGCTGTGTAATGAGGGAACATAAATAACCTAATTACAGTTGCAGGGGTTTAGTGTTCGCCCCCTGATAACGCTGCCTCCACCCGTCAGGAATGTTTACCACATCCTTTCGTTAATCACCATCCCAAATGCCACGAATCAGGGAAGTCACACTAGGCCCTACAAGGTAATCAGTGTCATTTTAAGAATCCCAGAGCCGATATTCCAATCCCCATTCCCAACGGCTTGGCTAACTCCTCTGCTTCATTCCATCCTGGAAGTTTCCATCACTTGTTCGCTGTTTGCTCTCTGCGGATCCGTCTCGATCTCGGCGTACGTCGGCGAACCGTCCACGTGCCCCCCGAACGCCTGCGGCGCCGTGAATCCGGCGGCTCCAAATGGGGCACGATGGCACAACTCACCCTTTCGACCACAGAACAATTTAGCGGTTCTCCAGCCGGGCAGGGTATCGCGGCCTAGCGGTTCTCCCCCAGGGGGGTCCCCTCATCCTTCAGCCTGCACCCCAAAGTCCTGTGGTCACGTCGGGGGAGCTGAGCTGTCCACGTTGAGCGCCCTCGGGGTGACGACTTGTGCCTCGCTGGCACAGCTATATGCATCCGGCCGTTGTGTCTGAATGCGGGGGTCGGTTTCGGAGGGTTGGATGGGAAACCGACGGCCGTGTGGGTAAGACACAAGGACTGTGAACCGCGCGAGCATGTTAAAGGTAAATAAAGAGCACTCAGACAGAGAGTAAACAGGAGTTCCTACGTTTCTACAGTGTGGACTGCAACTACAGCCTGCCCTGGTTGGTATGGGCCTCAACTAAAGCCTGCCCTGGTTGGTATGGGCCTTAACTACAGGGTGCCCTGGTTGGTATGGGCCTTAACTACAGGGTGCCCTGGTTGGTTTGGGCCTTAACTACAGGGTGCCCTGGTTGGTTTGGGCCTCAACTACAGGGTGCCCTGGTTGGTTTGGGCCTCAACTACAGGTGCCCTGGTTGGTTTGGGCCTTAACAACAGCGTGCCCTGGTTGGTTTGGGCCTCAACTACAGCGTGCCCTGGTTGGTATGGGCCTTAACTACAGGGTGCCCTGGTTGGTTTGGGCCTCAACAACAGCGTGCCCTGGTTGGTATGGGCCTTAACTACAGGGTGCCCTGGTTGGTTTGGGCCTTAACTACAGGGTGCCATGGTTGGTTTGGGCCTCAACTACAGGTGCCCTGGTTGGTATGGGCCTTAACTACAGCCTGCCTTGGTTGGTATGGGCCTTAACTACAGCCTACCCTGGTTGGTATGGGCCTCAACTACAGCCTGCCCTGGTTGGTATGGGCCTTAACTACAGCGCCCTGGTTGGTATGGGCCTTAACTACAGCGTGCCCTGGTAGCTATGGGCCTCAACGACAGGTGCCCTGGTTGGTATGGGCCTTAACTACAGGGTGCCCTGGTTGGTATTGGCCTCAACTACAGCGTGCCCTGGTTGGTATGGGCCTTAACTACAGGTGCCCTGGTTGGTATGGGCCTAAATTACAGGGTGCCCTGGTTGGTATGGGCCTCAACTACAGGGTGCCCTGGTTGGTATGGGCCTCAACTAAAGGGTGCCCTGTTTGGTATGGGCCTCAGCTACAGGTGCCCTGGTTGGTATGGGCCTCAACTACAGGGTGCCCTGGTTGGTATGGGCCTCAACTATGGCACCGGATCACTGGGTGTACGCTACCTGGGCTGGCGGTCCCTGATCTCCTGCTTTCCTTGAATGCCATTGATTGAGTGTGCAAAGAAAGCTAAAACAGTCCAGGCGTGCAGACACATTGACATTACGTTAACATACACAGTCACACACATGCAGAAACACGTCATGCCAATACAAACACGCACGTGCATTCAAGCACTGCCAGATAAACACGCACCGGCGATCACATGCACACATGTGCATAAGCATCCACATAAACACACACACACGCACACACACACACAAACACACACGCACACACACAGACACACAGTCATCAGGTTTGATCTAGTAGCGTACCATGGGGTTAATTAACTTTTAAATCATTTCAGCACTCCCCTCTGATATTCAACGTAGATGTCAATATGATGTCTAAATATCCTTTACATCACAGGGAAAAAAATAGACTTTTTCTAATTTCAATTAGAACGAAGGGTGACATTGGATTGAAACGTTAAGTGAGGTATTTTTTCCAATGTTTCTTTCCTTAAAAGGACCGTACAGCACATTGGACTGGCTCACTCAGAACCACACACACTTTACACAGGTTTTAATGACTTGTAAATATGGAATAATGGCAAGGAAGGTCCTTAAAATGTAATATATAGTAGAAAGTAGGTAAAATATCAATCCTCTCTGCGCATCGTGTTTATTTTTTGTTCCTGCTTCAATAAATATAACCCACATTCTGCTTCTCGGTAATTAGCCAGTAACAGGTCTTTTATGGAGACATTATTTTCTTTTGCTGTTGATGAAATCAGGAACACCCACACATGCATAAAGATAGATGCGCATGGAGTTTGTCATGCCGCACAGTCAAAGACAGGCATCAACATTTCATTAGTCACATACACGCTGTGGCAGATGTTGACGCGGGTGTACTGAAAAGCCAGTGTCTGCGAGCAAAGCCACTCAGGAACCCATTCAACACAGTGCATGAGGCAAATCCTTTAAACTGGCCCTGAGTTAGCAGGGGAACGGATTCCCACCTGTTTCACATAGAAACACGTGCATTAAGGAAGAAACTGTCTCACGCCACTTCTGAAGCCATTAGATTTCCGGCTCTGCTTCTACACACACACACACACACACACACACACACAAACAAATACACACACCCACGTGCGCATTCATACTGTAGACATACATGAGACATGGAGTGGGTGGATGCTACGCTACTCTTCAGTAACGGCTGGAAGACATGGGTACAGTGCAGAGGTTTGTCCTGCTTCACGGTCGGACCGAATTCCCCTGGAGGGGCCTGGGCAGCTACCCTGCAGATGAACCACCATCACCGCTGTACTGCCGTGTTCTTCTGCCTTTACGGTACAATTCACTTGAACTTTAACCCTTTATGCGTGTACCACGGCTGTACTAGCTTTTTGATATGATCGCCATGGCTACGTTGAGCATTCATGCAAGTCAGGACATTTCAAACATATCATCATTTCTATATTGGATTACTCTAATCAATCTTTACATTTCCTGTTCCTCCAGGATGCATGTCCTGCAAGGGAAAACAATGGGTGCACCAAATGTGTGAGAGCTGTACTGTGAGAGATTCACAGCAGATTTACTGTGAGAGATGTATTATATTAGCTGTGCTGTGAGAGATTTACTGCGAGAGATGTATTGTATTCGCTGTGCTGTGAGAGATTTACTGTGAGAGATCTACTGTTATAGCTGTGCTGTGAGAGATTTACTGCGAGAGACGTATTGTATTCGCTGTGCTGTGAGAGATTTACTGCTAGAGATGTATTGTATTAGCTGTGCTGAGAGAGATTTACTGTGAGAGATGTATTGTATTCGCTGTGCTGTGAGAAATGCACTGAGAGAGCCATGCTGTTATAGTTGTAAAACAAGGACTCTACTTTGCGAGCTGCAGCTCCAGCCGTTTAGCTCATGTTGTCTCTCTACTATGCTACTGACTGCTTCCAGAGTTACAATTCTAGTCATCGTGTCAAAATAGCAAAATGACTCTTCTCTTGGCATTTCCTTTCTTAACATTCTGCACTGCAACTTACTCCATGTGGTTGGTTACAGTTATACCACGTTTTAAACATGTAGTATTTCCAGATGACGCTAGCCTATAGAAGATTGTTTACTTCCAATGTACCTGCTCTAATCAAATTTGCTTCAAAAGGCATTTAAGGTTTGGTTTTGTTGAGAAAAAAAATGATTACCAATAAGGCTGCTCGTAGAGAATATACATTTATTTCTCCTATATTAACAGCAGCAGGAACATTCCATTCCATCCAACTAATTAATTTGCACAAACGCGATGACGCAGGAGAACAGAAACACAGTGTTCCATTTTACTCTATTTTCTCCCTTTCTCACTCCCTCCGTTTCCCTTTCAATTTCCTTCGAGAAGGTTCCCCCTTCTCTTTACGCCCTAAATAATCACACCCCGTAGAACAGCGGGTGATAAATGTATCCTACAGGAAGTAGGAAATGGGTCTTAAAGGCAAGGTGGGCCGTGTGGAGTCGGCTGGTGTGTAGAATCGATGAAACTTTTAATTATCCGACTAGGATGAAGCACTATTGGTTGGGTGTCCGCGGCTCTGGCTGGCCTGTGGCTAGATTCATTACATTCGTCCTGCCATGTTAGACTGAGTGCCACACGTATTCACTGTACTCATTAGAGCAATAGGCATTCGTGTTTCTACCTGGTATCCACAGGTTCTACATGCGAAATTGCAACAGTTTTATTCTGAACGGTTCCATTATGTTTTTTTTTATTGTCATTGATTCTCCAGATGAATTGGTTGTTGCACAAATGGAAATTTGATCAGCTGATTTTGGAATTATTTTCTGTGCACAAAGCTGTGATAAACTAAGATAGCGTGTTAACAAGGTCCTAAAGTCACCATGCTGGAGTTGTCTACAGGGTCCTAATGTCACCAGGCTGGAGTTGTCTACAGGGTCCTAAAGTCACCAGGCTGGAGTTGTCTACAGGGTCCTAAAGTCACCAGGCTGGAGTTGTCTACAGGGTCCTAAAGTCACCAGGCTGGAGTTGTCTACAGGGTCCTAATGTCACCATGCTGGAGTTGTCTACAGGGTCCTAAAGTCACCAGGCTGGAGTTGTCTACAGGGTCCTAA
>JACXGJ010016920.1:0-11760 GCA_016801105.1 Esox niger
CACACACACACACACACACACACACACACACTAGCCCTACACTTTGCAGACACTACACCACGGACCACCTGCCACACGCATTTATATAGAGAGCTTAAGCCAAGATAACAGCGGCTGTTTTAATTGGGGGAGTGAGGAAGACAGGACTAGAGAAGAGGTAGGAGATTCCTGGGTCATGACCCCCGTCTCTGACATTGCGCAGTGCAGCCACGGCTTGTCTTGGGAACAGAGGTGGCGCTAAAGGCATCGATTTAATTTAAGAGGAGTGGAGCTTTTATTTTATTTTTTGTGGGGAGGGATGGGTAGGTTTGTGTGGAAAGGTTTGGTTTTTTGAACTGGGTGGGGAGGGGGTGGAGTGGGTTTGAACAAATGTTTTGCTTTTTTTATTTTTATTTTTAACCCATGAGTCTGTAATTAGAGAAAAAAATAAAAAAAATAAAGACATTGTGTAAAAAGTACAAATGTGTTTTTTCTAAATATTAATGTGGTTATTTTGAAAAACTTTGGAAAACCGTTGAGTCCTGCAGTGATCGTCTAAATCTCCTAGCTGATCAGCCACCTAAATCTCCCATGTTACAGACCTGTAATTTAAAATAGAAATTTCCATTGGCTGTCCAATTGAGACTGCAGTGCATCCTGGTGATGACATGAGGCTTCATGATAGATGATGCTAGCAGTACTAACTATGATGTTCTTTTTCAAAATAAAAGCCATCATTGAAAAATAAGGCAACATAGTGGAATCTCATCTGTATGTTTTGTTTAATGTCCTTTCCAGAACTGTTCTGGTCTGTACTTTTTAACAGAGAAGATTAACTGTATTGCCTTAAAGTTCATGATGCCTTTCAATGTGATAAGAGTGCTGCCAGCATAATATCCTGATGCAAAATTCAAACTAATGAAGCCTCATTTGGCCATCACTAGTGCATCCCCTCCCCCCAAATCACCTGCTGCACACCTAAATCTGATTTGACATGTCTGAGACAGCGTAAGAACAGTTATTTTATAGGGGTTAACACTGGAGTGCATCTTTAGTTAAAATGTATTACATGCTTTGTCCTTCACATGTCTACAGCCTTTATTATGGTGCACTGGGTAGAAGCAATTGCCACAAATGGACACATTCGCACTATCACTACCGTTCAAAAGTTTGGGGTTACTTAAGTATTTCCTTGTTTGAAGAAAAGCAATTTTGTTAAAATAACAGTATTGGTTTGAAATAGTGTAGATTTTGTTAATGTTGTAAATGGCCGACTTTTCAAGGAATGTTTAGAGGCCCATTATCAGCAACCATCAGTCAAGTGTTACAATGGCATGTTGCATTTGTTAATCGAAGTGTATAATTTCAAAAGGCTAACTGATCATTAGAAATCCCTTTAGCAATTGTTTGCACAGCTAAAAACTGATGCTGATTAAAGAAGCATTAAATCTGTCCTTCAGTTTGATTAGACTGAAAATGGCCAGACACAAAACCTAAACTCAGTCTATTGTTGAAAAATAAAAGCTACTCCATGTGAGAAATTGCCAAGAAACAGAAGATCTCGTACAACTCTACTACTCCCTTCACAGAACAGTGCAAATGGCTCTAACCAAAACAAAATGGAGTGGGAGGTCCTGGTGCATAACTGAGCAAGAGGACAAATACATTAGTGTCTAGTTGGAGAAACAAGACTGCTCCCATCCTCAACTGGCAGCTTCACTAAATAATACCCTCAAAACACCAGTCTCAATATCACCAATGAAGAGATGTACTCTGGGATGCTAGCCTTCTAGGCAGAGTTGATAAGGGAAAAGATTAAGAGGGACAAACACCCCAGTCACTGGACAGAGGAAGACTGAAATACATTTAATTTTGAGTTTCTCAGACCAAAAGGACAACATAGACCAAATGAAAATATGCTGGAGAAGTGCTTGATGTCTGTCTAGCATGGTGGAGGCCATGTGATGGTCTGGGGGTGCTTTGGTGGAGGTAAAGTGAGGATTTGTACAGAGTTAAAGGGATCTTGAAGGCTACCATATCACTCCATTTTGCCATGCCATACCCTGCAGATGGCATTTGATTGAGACCAATTTCCCAGTACAAGACACTGACCCAAAGCACAGCTCCAAAATATATAAAAACGATTTAGAAAAGAAGCAGCTAGTAATCGGTCTATAATGGAGGGGCCAACACAGTCACCGGATCTTAACCCTATTGGGCTGTTGTGGGAGCAGCTTGACTGTATGAAGCGCAAGTGCCACTCAAGCCAATCCAAATTCTGGATGGTGCTTCAGGAAGCATGTGGTGAAATCTCTTCCGATTGCCAACTAGAATGCCAAAGGTTTGAGAATATTTTTTTACAAACGCAAACTTGAACATTTAAACTAAAAATGTAAATTACTAATTTCACAAACGGGTCTTAATGGAAAACAAGTACATTCTTAAGTGCAAAATATTAAACTGCAGTGTATTACATAGGAAAAATGCAACTTTGACAACTTGAACAGGTGTAAGCCACAGTCAATTTAATATTTAAACAAAATGTATTAGCACAAGAGAATTTATTATGGCTAAATGTTTTTACCCCATATTATTATTAATATTAATATTGGAAAAATACAACTTTTGGTATCAGAAAAATCTCCTTCATCCAATTGGATTTTGGGAATCCAAATCAAATAGTCAGTCTGTCTTAATGAGAAAATAATCCTCAATTGGCCCCCAAATAAAGTATCCTCTGTGTTTGGATTCCATTCTCGCTTATCTGTGTTTCTTGAATGCTGTAGGTAAAAAAGTGTTGATTAACCAAAACAAAGCTAATCAATGCACGCAACTGAAATGGTCAAACAATGAAAATGTCAATACTTTAAATCAAATGTATAATTCATCATAAATCAATGAAGTTCACTGATGCACTGAAAATAATATTTATAAAAACCTTTTCTTTTGGTTGTCTTCTTTAGTTGTTTTCTCTTTTTCTTAGGCCCAGGGTTATCCATGTCCTTGATTAAAAGGAAAGACACTACTACATCAGGCAAGGATGCCTACATGTTCTAAAAAGAGTGTGCGCACTTGATTTACATTGTAAGTTTAATAATTTTTTTGGAACAGCTGAAGATATTTGTTTCTAATCTGGCCACAATATTTCTTTTGGAAGCAGCAGCTTAAATATTGGAATTATTATATAGGTGATATAAACAGTAATCTTAACATAAAAGCCTTCAAATTAAGCTGTAATCTAAAAAGTACATGTGCGCTTGTTGTTCATGAGAAATCCCTGTTCTGTCACCAATTTGCATGTGTCGTCCAGAGACTAGTATTTTTGCTGAAAACAAGTTCATGGCTAAGCAAAACACTTCTCAAAAATGTTATTAATTATATTATCAGTCAATCAAAACAGGCATGTCACTGCAACATCTCTAACTCACCTGTCCCTCTCCGCCTGTTAAAGCGGTAATATCACTGAACCGTGTAATGCCACTCAGCTGACCAGACATTCCCAGCATGCCTCTCTTCTTAGCACTTCGCTCACTGCGAGGAACTGCCAGACGCACCATCATTGACTCCTCAAAGTTTTTCCTGAAGAGAGTAGAAAAAAAACATGCTCAGACATGTGTAGCATGTTGGTGGTTATTGTGTATGCTTGGAGTAAGTGCTGATGGCACCACAGACCTGTGCATGTCCTCTCGGCTCTGTCTAGCTGTCTTGAAGTCCCTGTGCTCGCGGATCTCCTCAGGAGCGTCGCTGTACTGCTGACGGAGCTCCTGGATCACAGAGCTGCGAAGGGCAGCACGTCTCTGCTTGTCAGCCAGCTCCTTTTTCTTGTCTGCCTCAGTTATGTCTCCCTCTGAAGGGACAAGGAAAGATTTGTTTTGTACATCACAAGTTTTGTACATTCATCATAGACATATGAAGATTTGTGTTATGTTCCCCTTTAAGAGGGGCTCTCTACATAAACTATATCTGATATTACCATAGTGCATTGGGGCAATCCTTGGGGGTACATATTTCTTGCCACTAGATGTCACTTTCTTCTCAGTGACCTTAGTCTTCTCTTCACCATCATCTTCGGATTCCTCAGATTCACTTAGCTAGGTAATACAATAAAATTGTAGAGGCAGCTAGACTTAATTCTGTGATACAATAAAATAACAATGAAACAAATAAGCTATACTGCTCATTATTTTACCGAGACAGAGAGATTAGAATTGCTTACTTTGCTAACAAGGTTATCCGGATTGGGACGGAACTGCAATGGGTCATTTTCACCTACAAAATATAAGAAAATATATTTTACAGGAATGTATATCAGATGCATTCTGATGAGAACATATACTTTTTGTTCAAATAAAATACTCAGTATCACATCTCACCTAAGCTCCCAGTCACTGCTGTGCGTACCAATTTATCAATCTGATATCTTAGTTTCTGGTCCAGTGGGCGCATCTTCTCCAGAACCTTTCAATTAGAGCACCACAATTGGCAAAACTATAAAAAACAATACCTAGGTCTAAGATAGCATTCGTGAACTCAAGAAGAAGTCATCAGTAAATTATTTTTGTGATGAACGTTCACAAACTGTACCAATGAGTATTACAACATATAGTGACCAGCAATAAGGGCATCTTACTGTTCTAACTGTGACCAGTCGGTGGAGGGCACCATTGTCTTTCAAACTACCACCTTCTGATTTTACACTGATCAGATGAGTGACATCTTGCAGGTAAAACAGCAGCAACTGATATCGCAGGTCAAGGAAGGACAAACCCTACATAAAAGATACATTTTCAAAAAACAAACATGTTAGAGACATATAATGACACCTATTAGAGTAGATGTACACATCCAACACCCCTTTTAACAGAATGACATGTCACGATTATGATATTCACTTGCCATCTAACACAACTTTGAAAAACGGGTTCTCAAAAAACGTTATCAAAAACGATATTACCTTTGACGTTTGGAATGTTCCATCTTTCACCTTCTTTAACAAATCTCGAACATGGCTAGTAACTGAAGCCACCTAAGTCGGATTGAATGAGTACAGACCATCTGAGCAGCTGCTAATATATTTCAGGAACTAGTAATGTTTCCTAAATAGTAATTGTTAAGAATGTAAAACAAGACTTTTAACAGTCAAGTAATTAACTAGTTTATTACCAGAACTAAAAAACATACAGAACACAAATACCGTAACTAGTAAGCAAGTGACACTTTAACCAACCTGTTCAGTGAGACTGTTAAGCAATCGCACAGCACTGGGTCCATCACTGTCAATAAGATCCTGAAAGAAATAGCAAACCAATGAGCAAAACATCACACATTTCTAATCCCAAGCAACCGGATCCGATATTTAAGACTTGGCTACTAGGATTCAGGTTTTACATCTAGCTAAGCTAATTAGCTAGCAAGTCAACGTACAACTGACGAACACTATGTGGCGTGACTGGAAAATGGCTGCTATTATCAATCAATACCCATATCAGAAGGTTAAAAAGATAACACGTCTTAATAAATATCAAATTTATAGCTGTATGCGATGAAACCCAAAACATTCAGCTTTACTCACGCTTTCAGTATAGGAAGCCGCCATTTTAAATTCAAGTTGTAGGTACGGAACATCCGAAAGGACATTTACGGAAACGCTAAAAACTGTTTCGTACATTACAATGCATTTCCATTACATTCAAGGTCTCATGAAATCCAAACAATTGTGAATAATGCATAATGTTCATGTCGAAAAAATTTAATTGCTTATAATGATGACAGCAATTATGTAGTATGTACAGCGGGGCAAAAAAGTATTTAGTCAGCCACTAATTGTGCAAGTTCTCCCAATTAAAACGATGAGAGAGGCCTGTAATTTTCATCATAGGCATACTTCAACTATGACAGACAAAATGAGAAAAAAAATCCAGATAATCACATTGTAGGATTTTTAATGAATTTATTGGTAAATTATGGTGGAAAATAAGTATTTGGTCAATAACAAAAGTTAATCTCAATACTTTGTCATATACCCTTTGTTGGCAATGACAGAGGTCAAACGTTTTCTGTAAGTCTTCACAACGTTTTCACACACTTGCTGGTATTTTGGCCCATTCCTCCATGCAGATCTCCTTTAGAGTAGTGATGTTTTGGGGCTGTCGCTGGGCAACACAGACTTTCAACTCCCTCCAAAGATTTTCTATGGGGTTGAGATCTGGTGACTGGCTAGGCCACTCCAGGACCTTGAAATGCTTCTTACGAAGCCACTCCTTCATTTCCCGGGTGGTGTGTTTGGGATGCTGAAAGACCCAGCCACGTTTCATCTTCAATGCCCTTGCTGATGGGAGGTTTTCACTAAAAATTTCACGATACATGACCCCATTCATTCTTTCCTTTACACAGATCAGTCATCCTGGTCCCATTGCAGAAAAACAGCCCCAAAGCATGATGTTTCCACCCTCATGCTTCACAGTAGGTATGGTGTTCTTTGGATGCAACTCAGCATTCTTTCTCCTCCAAACACGACGAGCTGAGTTTATACCAAAAAGTTATATTTTGGTTTCATCTGACCATATGACATTCTCCCAATCCTCTTCTGGATCATCCAAATGCTCTCTAGCAAACCTCAAACGGGCTTGGACGTGTACTGGCTTAAGCAGGGGGACACGTCTGGCACTGCAGGATTTGAGTCCCTGGTGGCGTATTGTATTACTAATGGTAGCCTTTGTTACTTTGGTCCCAGCTCTGTGCAGGTCATTCACTAAGTCCCCCCGTGTGGTTCTGGGATTTTTCCTCACCGTTCTTGTGATCATTTTGACCCCACGGGGTGAGATCTTGCGTGGAGCCCCGGATCGAGGGATATTATCAGTGGTATTGTATGTTTTCCATTTTCTTTCCACAGTTGATTTATTCACACCAAGCTGCTTACCTATTGAAGATTCAGTCTTCCCAGCCTGGTGCAGGTCTACAATTTTGTTTCTGGTGTCCGTTGACAACTTTTTGGTCTTGGCCATAGTGGTGTTTGACTGTTTGAGGTTGTGGACAGGTGTCTTTTATACTGATAACTAGTTCAAACAGGTGCCATTAATATAGGTAACGAGTGGAGGACAGAAAACCCTCTTAAAGAAGAAGTTACAGGTCTGTGAGAGCCAGAAATATTGCTTGTTTGTAGGTGACCAAATACTTATTTTACTGAGGAATTTACCAATAAAATCATTAAAAATCCTACAATGTGATTCTCTGGATTTTTTTCTAATTTCGTCTCTCATAGGTGAAGTGTACCTATGATGAAAATTACAGGCTTTTTAAGTGGGAGAACTTGCACAATTGGTGGCAGACTAAATACTTTTTTGCCCCACTCTATATCTATGGATGAAAGCACATTTTCCTGTTATTTTATTCAAAGATGTATATAGCTACTGAGCATAACACAGCATTAAATATCTCATTGATATTCCTTTTAAAAATGTGCCTATGTACAGCCTCACATCACTACACATTTAATTATATAAAGTTGGATGTGACACAAAAAAGTTTAAGGCAAGAGACTGTTGGATAAGAATATAAAAGCTATTGGGTGATGTGACTGACATGTGCTCAGAAACACACACACCCAGGTCAAATGCTACTGTAAGAGCAAGAGAGTTGGAGAAGGAAAATAGAGTGAGAGAGAGGTGGTGATAGAGGAAGTTGGTGGTATGATCTGATGAGTACCTGTCTTAACAGCATTTATGAGCATAAGGAAGGAACTCACAGAAGGGAGTACAAAAAACAGAGAAAGAGGTAAGACAATATAAAAAGTCAATAAATATATATATATATATATTTAATCAATACTCTTGTGAACATTTTTAAAAATTTACAGTAACAAGGAAAACGAATCTGCAATAAAATGTAGTCAACTTTTTTTTATAGAAAATACACACAAAAATATATACTTTAAGTAAATAGTTCAGCGAGCATTATTGAAATTGTCTGCCTGTTTACTTGTTCAATGTTTAGGATGGCCTGCCATTCAGTGTCCTACTTTTTCACTCCTGTGGTCACACATATTGAAGAAACGTACATATATATTAATGAAAACGTAATGGAGAAATTGTTGTATCAGAGGAAATACACATTTACTAAATGTTAATTAATAAAATATATGTGTGTTTAGCTTTTTATAGCATCATCAAATATTACAATAGGCCTAAAAGTAGTTATGAATTTTTTTAAAGATTCAGTCTTGAACGTCTGCAAATAGCTGTCTTTTTTTAAATCTCCCATTTGGTCTGGATGTGTAATATGTTGTTTATAAGTGTAGAATGTAGAATCGCTATCATACCTCATTTAGCCTTGACATTTTTAATTGAAAAATATTAATAATACGGTGCACATATTTGCACAAACAAAACATATTCCAACATTTTTGGGGACCCATTTTATCTCCACTGCATTACTTTAACAGTGAGTGGACCAAAACCCTGGCATGAATCTTTGGGTGACTCCTTGATTATTGTGTCAGGAGATAAAATTAAATGTGTCTGAATCCCAACAGATGTCTGAATCTCAGTCTTCTGTGATTCAAGAGTACAGCCCTACTGCTTCTGCTCCATTCCCAACCTTCAGTCACACTCTCGCCCACGCTACTACAACCCTGACGCTGAGCACAGACCCCCCGCTGCCATTAACCAATCAAATTCCTCAGATGGAGGGGATTTCATACAGTCAGTCTCTGGACGCACAGGGATTGGTCAGGACTGGCAGTAACAGAATGGCAGAGCAGATGATGGGATTGTCATACCTGTCCTACGCACCTTGTATCAACTCATCTTCCACTGATACTGCTGGACAACAGAGCCACATGCTGCAGCAAGTACGTGGCTCCGATGCCATTTCTGATCTCTTGAGAACGCTCTTTCAGTTTGCAATTTAATGTATGTGTTTTTTTGCATTCACATTTTCTTCCCTATTTTGAATGATTTCCTTCGACCAAATCCCATATGTCTGTCCCGTTTCCCTACAGGACTTTTCTTCCTTCCTACTACCGCATCCTCCTGGGCCCCTGCGAAATCACCCGCTGAAGAGGGGCTTGACCAAGGACAGCATGGAGTATCGGCTACGGCGGGAAAGGAACAACATTGCTGTGAGGAAGAGCCGAGACAAGGCCAGGCGGCGCATACAGCTCACCCAACAAAGAGCTCTGCAACTGCAGGAGGAGAACTATCGGCTGCAGGTTCTCATTGGGCAACTCACCCAGGAACTGGACACTCTCAAAAACATCTTGTCGCAGCGCCACCTACGGCCCAGGGGTGAGAATGCGGCCAGGGAGGAGGGCTGTTGAGCACGTTGAGGAGCAATGTAGAGAGCAATGTAATGTTCTGTGTGATTTTTTATATCAAAGTATGGGTTAGTCCGTCACACTGTGGAAAATTGTATATTCCTAAAAAACGAATTATGAAATGTGTGCTTCCATTTGGGATTATACCGAATGTTGGCATAACACACCATTAAAAGGCAGCAAAGTTTGTGAATGAAATATAGTTTAAATAATTTACTAAAGCTTTTTACCTTTAGTTCGATGTGACACAGATTTCAGCACACTATCTACCTATGCTATCTATCCTTGGAAATGAAATGGCAAGAATGATTGAGATTGAGCAATCTAGTTACGCAACACTTTTCATGGTTTCAAGAACATTAATTGAAATAAGACCCTTGCCAGGAAAGTAATGGAAAGTAATGACCCTTGCCAGGAACAACTTACTGTTATATTCTTATTTCTAGGAAAATATTAAACAAAAGTAACTGTGCATTCGTTTACTTTGGCATAGTACAACTACATTTTTAATCAACATGTCGAAAATAAAATGTATTTGTATGGACCTTTTTAATAGTGTGTCACCTGATTAATAGTTAAATATGAAAGATTCAAAAAGAGGTAAACCATTTTTTTTATAGAGAAAGCTACAGTTAGGGCCACATTACAGGCATATCGCAGGTCAGTTTTAAAAAAATTTCAAGGCAAAGTTTATAGGGGAGGCTGTACTCATGAAGAACTGCTTTCAGAAAATAATTTTTAAATTGCATGACAGTCTTTCTATATTCAGTTAATACAAGTTGAATAAACCATTAAACATCTAGAAATGCCAATTTATGAATTAATCAAACAATATTTCCTTTCAGCTGATAACACAACTCATCACATTAATAATAATAATAATAGTTACAAAAAATACAATAAAAACATTTATTGTATTTTTTTAAACTATTATTATCATTATTAATGTGATGTGTTGTGTTATCAGCTGAAAGGAAATATTTTTTATGTTTGATATAGGCCCGCTAAAACACTCAGTGATGCCCCCCTTTACTTCAGTTCGCTTCACAGCTCACATGGCCGTTACTAACAGACACAATGACAAAGGAGTTTTATGGGTAGCAAGCAAGGCTGGCCCTTGTGGGATGGGTAGGATTTCAACACGGCATGGGACAGAGACCAAAACAGATGGTATCTGCAGAGAGCTTTCCTGTGGCAGCGATTGCAGTCAAGGGATAGATAGGAAGCAAGGGGCCTGACAATAATTCACCAAACATCTTAGATAAAGTATCCTGACATCTATTTAGATATCTAGTGTTTAAGACACAATGTATAACTGTTTACTGATTCTGGTACATGCAATGGCTGTGAGAGCTAACGTGTGTTGAAATTACCCTCAATGTCTCTGTGGGGCAATCTGTGGTCCCAGGACTGCAATGTCCCCACAGAATGAGGAAAGACAGTATTTCATCTCATCCCAAGTTACTCAACAGCAAGTATGTTAGAAAAAGATATATAAACCCCCAACCACACAATAAAAGGAGCGGGTATTTTGCAACACAAAAAAAGATTTTCAAGCAATTACATTCATAAGACAAAAACCAAATGCTTTTGGAATAGTGTAAAGGAATAATGTTTCTAGATACCTATGCAAAATTAGAACATTTCATTTCCTCCCAAATTCTTATAATTACATAAAAAAAGAAGCTTCTTTGTGTAGGGATAGAGTGGTCATAACCCAAAAACTGAATGACGTGTGAGTATATCAGTCATTAAATATATTCATGCAAGTGTATTGCTGATGGGCTAGCTCACTACACTAAAACATTGACTAGCTTATCCTCTTGAAGAGGACATCGTCATGTGTCAAGTCGTTTTTAATATCTGTTTGAAATAAATGTGGGTTTTATTGTGTTTTTACTTCAACTTATGATTTGGCCAGAAATATTATTTAGGTTGCCAACAATGTGATGTGAGTAAGGGTGAAAATAATATTAATCTTATCAAAAAGGTAGATCTACTAGGCAAAGACTTTATGTCCTCAGGCTATTAGACAGTACGTATCACCCTGACATTTTAACCATTCTAAATGTGTGAGACTAGTAAATTCTGAGAAAATGGCACAAGCGTTACTGAGTAACGTTCTGTCATGACTTCATTTCAAAGAATAATAAGACAGCAAGGGTTTGGACAAATGGAGGCAAAATCTGTAAGAGGAAGCGTTGGGGGCGCCGACTGCAGAGTCCCAAACAAGACGGTTTCAGAAGTCTCTGGTTAATTGGTCATATATTATATTCTGTATACACAAGACAAACCACACCATTAAATTCTAACGTGAAGGTTTCTGCTCCACAATACTATGAAAATACAAATTCAATAAGAACCTCAGAACACAGGAAGAATACAAACAAGGCATTTGCATTAAATGTACATGTGCGTGTGTGTGTGCGTGTCTCTGCTTGTCTGCCTGTCTGTGCGTGTGGGTGTGT
>JACXGJ010016921.1:0-11753 GCA_016801105.1 Esox niger
TGTGTGTGTGTGTGTGTGTGTGTGTGTGTGTGTGTGTGTGTGTGTGTGTGTGTGTGAGCAGTGAGTGGTGTGAAGTGTTAAATATCTGCCTAGTGCAGCTATACGTTTCACCAAGTCACCTATTGAACACATTGTGTGAACAGATGAATGTGTGAGCGTGTGTGAATATGTGTGATTCTTTAAATATATTTTATAAAATCTTTATATACTGTATATATTTTTTTTGTATTGACTTTCACTGTCACCCTGCAGTGCTATTTGTATAGTGTCCATTTTTGGCATTTCAAATATTTCATTTCAATGCCATACAATATAACAAGGGACACTGTTTAACAATTCACTGATGCGTCTGCAAACCTGTCCAAAAGTAAAATATATCTGTCGGAAAATTAATTGAAACCTGACAAATCTGAATTCAATCCCTTTCTTAATTAAGTTACTTTCTTACCACCTTTTTCAGACGTACTCTTCTTGAATTACATATTGTCATTGAAATAACTATGAATGCCCCTACCCCCAAGCCATATGAGCAGACACTGCACTTCCAGAGCAGTAGCTTGAATAATAGGACATAAGGTGGCTTTCTTCATGGAATTAGTGGAAAGTTGAGAAATTATTTGTTGCTTGTCAAAATAAAGTGAAATATGAAATATACACCCCTACCTTTTTATCTCTTCTGTCAAGAACCATGACTGAGGCTTTAATTTAGTTTATTCTGGTATTCATTCATTCACTGGCCTAATGGACACAATGTACCATATTAACACCAACAAAATTGTAGAAAATTGGCCTGTTGCAAAATGCAGCATATGGTAAAACATTTTTTAATATGTACAACTGTTCTTGGTGGTGGTTTCAGTTTTGTAAAAAAGTCAATATTTTGGAAGAGCTGCAGTGTTGACTGAATAAATAGTTGATTTGTTCAGAAGTTATACTCTTTTCTCATGGACCATAAACAATGTGGATACAGGTATGTACAGTTGTGGTCAAACGTTTGCATACCCTTGGAGAATTGGTAATATCTGTAACATTTGTAAAGAAAACATGAGTGAGCAGGCAAAACGCTTGTCTTTTATTTCCTATGGGATTCACATTCAACTGAAGATCATAGCACAATCATAAAACAAAACATGGCAACAAAAAATTAATTAACTGACCTGTTCAAAAGTCTGCATATTCTTAGTTCTTAATACAGTGTATTACCCCTTTTAACATCAATGACAGCGTGCAGTCTTTTGTAATAGTGCTCTATGAGGTCCCAGATTCTTGCAGGTGGTATAGCTGCCCATCTGTCTTGGCAAAATGCCTCCAGGTCATGCAGTTTTTTGAATGTCAGTCCAATGCGTCCCATGCGCAGCTTTTTTTGCAGAATAATGCAAATTGTCTACCAGTATTTTCTGAGTAAATGCTGCATTCATCTTGCCATACATTTTCACAAGATTCCCTGTGCCTTATGACCTCACACACTGCCAAAACATCTGTGAGCCTCCACCATGCTTCACAGTGGGGATGGTGTTCTGCTCACTGCAGGCCTTGTTGACCCCTCTCCAAATATAGCACTTATGGTTGTGACCATAAAGCTCTATTTTGGTCTCGTCACTCCAAATAACAGTGTGCCAGAGGCTGTAATGCCTGTCGAGGTGTTGTTGGGCATATTGTAACCAGGCTTTTTTGTGGCATTGGCACAGGAAAGGCTTCTTTCTGGCAACTCGACAAATTATTGTCAAGTAATGTCATATTGTGTTCCTTGAAACAACCACAACGTATTTTTCCAGAGAAGACCATATTTCCCCTGAGGTAACCTGCAGGTTTTATTTGTATCCCGAACAATCTTTCAGGCAGTTTTGGCTAAAATCTTTCTTGGTCTACCTCACCTTGGCTTGTATCAGGAAATCCCTTAATTTTCCACTTAATAAGTGATTGAATAGTGCTGACTGGTATTTGCAAGGCTTTGGATATATTTTATATCCTTTTCCATCTTATAAGTTTCCAGAACCTTGTTATGCAGGGCTTTTGACAGTTGTTTTCTGCTCCCCATGGCCCAGTATCTAGCCTGCTCAGTGCATCCACATGAGAGCTAACAAACTCATTGTCTATTTATACACAGACACCTTTTGATCAGGGCCATTTGGGTTATGAATTTCTGTTATCATGATGGTTTAAAAAGGAGCCAAACAACTATGTGGTAATAAATGGCTTCATATGATCACTATCCTTAAATAAAAGACGTTTTTTGCACGATTAGTCATATATATAAAAGAATCTATGCCAAAATTTCACAATTTCTTCCAGGGTATGAAAACCTATGAGAACAACTGTAAAAGTAACACAAAATGCAATGGCTTTACATACAACTAACCTGAGCTAGAATCAATGTGTTCAATATGCACCTCACATTGCATCCCCTTTATTTTTTAAACTTTAATTAAGGATTTGCATAATCTATAATTAGTTAATTCCTTTCATTATTATAATTGTTTTTATACACATACAAAGGATATGTTTACAAAAAATGTAAACATTCAAAAATTCTATACCAAAATGACACTGTAAGAAATGTGTTGTTGCAGCTTGGGTAAGCTGTTCAGAGCCTCTGAAACTCCCAGGATAATCAGAAGTGGTCTGGGTTAAACTGTCTCAAGGACATCTGGAAGGATCCTAAAGATTCCAGATAGTAGTTGTACAAGTTAGAGCACAGGAAAAATCTGTGGAGTAGTGTGCCCTCTGCAGTTTGACATTTGTCACAGAAGGGAACCATATCAGGGACCATCCTATGTAATTTGGTTTTGGATTGGTGTAATTTGTGTATGATCTTGAATTGAATAACACATTGTTCAGGTTAATATATCCAACCCGTGCTCCTGGTCTGCTATTGATATTCCAGTGTCTATATTTCTGTCAACATTTTTAGTTTTCTTGATATAAATGTTCTGTTGTTTATTTTGTGATTTTCTACATTGTTAAGAGCTAGAAACGCCATGAATGCACTAGCATCCTGCTGCCATTACATTTGCTTCTCTAGCGGCCGCTAGGCTTTTGTTGGATTTTGGTGCATCCTGCATCCCACTGCAGGCTTGCTTCAAGGCTGAGCAATCTCTGTATTGAAGGGCCAGCAGGGAACACGACCCTCTGATCACAGATCAAATCCCTGTTCCTCAAGGCAGTAAAGCTGACATTGCCCCACATACACGCTGTCTTTTGGTTTTGACATTAAATAGGTGTCCTAACTCTATTGTCACTGAAGATCCAGCGGGCCCAGTTTTAATCCTACTATCATCTCCGACTTTCATTTGACTGGTCCATCTGTTATAAATATTCTGTATTAATGCACTATAGGCACCAATTATGTGCAATCAGTAATGTAAGTCACTGTAGATAAGTGTGTCAGTTAATTAAACAAAATACATTTTTGTGTTATTTAACAAAAAAATCGCCTCATGCCGGAAAACACCCATCACTATACGGGCCGTAATGAATCAGTTGAACTGACCTGGAGTTCTGCTCTACCTCCGTATAAGGAGACATCAGTGTATTTTGCAATCAGGAGACTAATAATCACCAAAATTGTCATTTGAGCTTCCAGTAGAAAAATGAGTGAATTGTAATACCAGTAGTATCACTGCAGATTAATATTGCTTTCTGTTTCCCTATACAGGTCCAGACCACAACCATGTGCATTTCAGTGAGCCTCAGTGGCTTCGTGGTGCTAGGCTGTATGTTCGCTCCAAAGGTTCACATAATCCTGTTCCAACCACAGAAGAACGTCACCAGCCTTCGACTCAATATCAACCGCTTCAGTGTCAGCGGTCCTGCCACCACGTACGCTTCACACGGTATGGTTAAGGTCAGAGACACACTGACCACTGAGAATGATGCGCGCGTGAAGTCAAAGTCTAATTTAAGTTAAAAATATATACGTACATTTCCTTTTTCTTTCTTTTTCCAGCATCAGTGAGTGCACAGTACGTACCGACCGTGTGTAACGGGAGAGAGATTGTCGACTCCACTACTTCCTCCCTGTGACCACACCTACCCGCCTATCTGCCCTCACACCCCCAGACTGTTAGCCAATAGGCACACATTGTTCTCCCATGTCCCCTCCTACCACCACATGGACTAGCACAGTACCATCACACATTTGTAGAAAATATGTATTATGATTGCATTGTTTTCTAGTGCTGTACATAGTGGAATTCAATCAACATTGATGTTGAGAACAAAAGAACAACAACAAAAAAACTTTCTAGGAGGATTTTTTTAGACTTTGTTTTTGATAGCTTTGTTAAGATGCTGTGTACATATAACCATGCACTGGGTCGTGATGGGTGTGTGTGTGCGTATCCAACAGACCGTTTTTATTAACCGTATCAACACATTGTTTTCCAACTTTTTACAAACAACTGCTGTTTGGACCACTTTCCAAAAAATGTTATAGCATGTGAGATCTTCCTCTATTTCGCAGCTATTCACAGCTGAAATCTGAACAGAAATATTGTCTGCCAATAGTGTGTGTGCGCGCGTGTTAGAAGAAGTTGTAGTAGGAGTGTGTGCAATGTTCCGTAGGGGTGACGGCTGCAAGAGCTTCACCTGCAATAGCCAACAGACTTTCTACTCTTGTGCTTTTTTTTGTAGATCTAATTGTTAAAACCCTGTCAGTATTCATTTGTATGTTGTATCTGTATATTTGTATATTTGTATATAATACTACTGATGGTTGGAACAGCACAATGTTGGCAGTATCATGTATCTCTAGTTAAGAGTTGCACTACTGTGGACTGATTGTGTACGAAACTGAGGGTTGACTTGCTCATGAGAATAGAATGACCTGGAATGGGCTTGGTATCCAAAACGAACATATGTTGAAACACACATTCACACTCATAGCGTACACTGGCCTCCAGAATATTGGATCCTTTGGTTGAGATGGGCAAAATATGTTATGAAAGAATGTCATGGTTCTTTATCGGCATGAAGTTCATTGGAAACTCAAATAATTTTCCATGACTTTAGTTTCACGGAAGTATAAATATGAGATGACACACTCAATATTTATTTTCATCCATCCACATGAAGGTCAGAGAACACACATGAGACTAAATGTCATTGCTCTTTATGAATTAGGCTTTGACCAGGAAAAGCTGTGTGGCTAAACATTCCCTTCTCCACTCAATATCATATTAATGCAGTAAATAAGAAGTTTTGTCTCCAAAAATACATTTAGATGCCACCACCATGCTAACAAGCTACTTGGATGTCTTGCTAAAAAAATTCTCTCATAAAGACAAACGTCATTGCTTGGAGCTACATATAACTGAAACGTTCATTTTAAACTCGTTTTATGGTCAGAAGTGGCAGAACCAACAGTGGTTGGTTTGGCATCAATAGAGGGATGGTCATGCAGAAAAAAGCCCTACTCCCCAATCGGTTGGTGATATTGTGGGTCTGTTTGGATTTCAAAGGCCCTGGCAATTTGATAATGATTCTTTGGCATCATGGACAAATACCATTAGATTCCTGTAGAACAATGGTTCGGTGCATTCCTCCAGATGCACAGGAAGAATCATTCTCACTGACCACAGAATCAAGCTTTTGAAATGGCCCAACTCAGTCCCCTGACTTAAAACCCATTGAAATCCTGAGACATGTTCTGAAGAGCCAACAAGCGACATGATCCCTTTATTTCATTTGAACAGTTTTATCATAGTTAAAGGTTAGACTTCTCATATTTTGAGTGCAAGATCAAGTTAATAAACATTTATTTTAATTATCTTCATCAAAGGGTCCAATAACTGTGGAAGTGTGGCTGGTCGGTACATCCATTATGTATGATTGTTTTGAACTGGAATGTCCTTTCTATTTTGCATGTCTGTGAAACTGCCACCAAATAAGAAGTGACCAGGTTCTTTGATGGCCATAATAACAGACACGTGTTCAACAATGCAACTTTCCTCTTTAAACACTGTTTTTAGCACAAACATAAGTGTAGTGTTAAGATCAGTGCAGACATAGACACAATAGAATGCCTCATGTTTCTTTTGTCATTTAGAAACATTAGGTTTAATCATTGTTTACTCTTTAAAAAAGTGGCTTGGCTGCAAACAAGTTGAACACCTGTCTGCTCTTCATCCTTTAAGTCAGTGGGCTCCCCTCGGTTTGTTCTGTAGTCATGTGAGGGTGTTATATTAATGGCTATGTGCCTTAACATGTCTGCCGGTTGAATGCTCTAGATAACGGCTGTATTAAAAGGCACAGATCTATGATCAGTTTACAGTCAACAAAACCCTAACTTTAACCATTAGGGGTAAAGACTGTAGACTGACCATGAACGCCCATGGTTAAAGTCACACCACTGTAATTTAAGCCTACTCATTTGTCACTGTGGATATAAGAGCAGATGGGAGTGAAAGCAGATATTTTGAATATGTCTCAAATGTCTTAAATGTATTGCTATCCTCTTGGTCTCCTTCCTTAATCCAACTCTTTTGTGTTATAACACAAAGGAAGTGGGGTCTACTCAGCAGAATGAGGTAAAATCTCTGGTGTTTCTGGGCTGTGAAAACCACTGCTACACCACAGACATTGTGCCTGTCTAACCTTTCCCCAAAGACTTAGTAATGGTGAGAGACAGAAATACAGCATAGAAGAGTCAGAGAATTTCTGAGTGATTCTAAAGTGTTTGTTTTGCATTTGGAGCTGGAGAATGTAATTGTCCCACAGCCCAGAGGCACAGAAGCATTGTTCAGCCCTGACACAGTAACACCCTCACAGCCCAGAGACTGTCCCCGGGCGTTTACACCCCAGCAGAGACTGTACACGCCCACACGTTCCTTCGGTCAACCACATCTGCTTTTACAATTCCCTTTTGTTCTGATGGAGTGGGAACGGGGAGTCTTGTGAACAGGGGAGATGCTGATTGACAAAAGTTGTCGCCCTCAATAAGACTTTCGCACCACATCCCCCTCTCCTATCATGTACCCTTCTTCCTATCTTTCTCTGGGATCCACATCATTCTCCTGTCACTCACATTTACTGGTTTATGTTTGAGCCAAGACCAGTAATGCAACACATGCCAAAGGTTGTGAGCCTACTCTAATACGCCAAGCACACAGATACAGAGCCTGAAAGATACATGCCCAGGACATGGGCTGTCACTGCAGGTGACTGAGATAGACAGTTGGTGTTGCAGTGTGATTTTGAGTGGTGCACAATTTAAAGCAGTAGCTTCCTGGTGTAATACTGGTGGCATGTACCTATTCCCTTTGACAAAGATTACAGCGCTGGTTAAATTCAACAAATGAAAGGGATTGTAATGTGTATATACAGTATTGGAGTAGGCTATGAAAGTGACTAGTCATTTACTAGCAACGTAGACCAGTTCAACAGAACAGTGAAGTTAACAGTGTTTCACCATTATAAGAATCAATGCTAACGATACCAAGTGTGTCTAAAGGTGTCAAATAATGTTAACTAATGATGTGCTCGCTTTCACAGCGTATTCTTAACTGGCATCCGTCAGTGGTAATCAGATTTCCAATAGAACAACCTAGAAAATTCTAGAGTAAAGATAGAAGTTGGTCCTATCCTCACAGCTCTAGAAACACATTATCCTCTATCCTAGTCTATAGAATTAGAGGATGACAATGCATCGGACCCTGGACGAGTGGCTGAGGATCATTTAACTCTAACCTCTGGGGCAGGTAAACCCCGACATCTTTGGACAAAGCAATACGGCTAATGATGCGTGCAATAACGAAGACATGACATCATAATAAAGAAGTACAAAATATGCCTGTCGTTGCTGCTTTTTGTGTGTGCAGAACTTTGATCAGAAGGGAAAGCACCAGTTGAAATTGTACACAAATACATTTGTTTATTTCACATTAAATAACAGAAAGGCGGACAGAATGTTATTGGGTCTTTGAGTGCAAAATGTAACTTCACTGCTGACTAGAAAAGGACAGTTAAGGGACATTCCCTCTTGACTATTTCCATGGCAATCCTAACTCCAAACAGACCCCTTAACAGGCAGGAAAATTGGTCAAGGCTCACACGGGGATGCAGACAATACTGAGATGAGACTACTAATGTGTGTGTGCATGCTGGGTATTTGGGGCCGCGTGTGAAAGTCTGTAGATCTCAATGGATTAGACAGGTGCCCCAATGGCTTAAATCTTCCCCTAGTCTATCAGAGTGAACAGTGGAACCTGTTTCTCAAGAGCCTTGCCTCAGATCACAATGTTCTTAGAAAGGGTGAATACAAAGCAACCTGAAAACAACCAAACCATTCCAAAGATATGTTCTCTTTACCTGAGCAGACCAATACATAACATTCTCACACCATCTCCATACACCCCACAACCTCTCACACCACCCTTTCTGATAAAACCCCCATGCACACATGGCTTCAGATGGACCACTCTGTCCCACCCAGAGAGAAGGCTAGATGGGTGGAATGTCCTTTCCCATGCTGGGGAGGTCAGGGGATGTGCATCCTCAGGGTGTGTTGTGGCCTGGGTGTTTAAAGTGTTTAACCCCTCAGTGCTGATCTGTTACTAGTCGTTCTAGAGCTCGGGCCCTAACCTCCCTCACTCTGTTCTTTCCCTCTTCAACCCCACACCAATCCATTGGATTGGGAGCTGTTCAACTGGACATTTTCATAGTTATCTCGGTTTCCCTGTGGATGAAACACAAAGACACATATCAGACCACGGCCTGGAATTAAAATGGGCACGCACACTAACTACTAACTATATCGGTGAGGACTTTTGGAGAGAAAACAAATCCCATTTAAATCCTAGTTTCCCTATTAACACCTGACATAAAACCGGCAAAAGGTCATGAATTTGCCATGAGTTATTATACTGGTTTTCAGGATAGCCCTACACATCGGTACAGTTTGATGTCCGCGTATCAGATTCTTACCTTCAATGCCATGGCTTTGAGTTTACGGATCAGAGATTTCGTTTTGGAGTACACCACCTCATCCTCAATCTCTCCCTCGTTGTCCTCTCCCTCCATCATGGCACAGCTGTCCGCCCCAGGTAGTTCACACTCTTTATTGGATGACATCACCAGTTTCGAGTACTTATACTCCAGTCTATCAGAGACGGTGGAGGGGGGGTGTTAAAAAAGTACAATACTACTCTAGTTCAAACAGAGAGACAGACAGAAACTCTACCTCTTGTTCTTCTTCCAAAAGTAGCAGGTGATGGAGAGGAGCATTGCGGCAGTGAGGACTCCTATTACAGCCCCCATCATTATCAAGAAATCCATGCTCTCACAGGGCAAGGTCATCTTCTCGGGGAGGGACACCCCTCCTACACAACGCTTTGGTTCATTCCACACAAACAGCATGTCCTGGGGATCGGGACAAACAAACATAAAGCGGAACTGAACAGAATTTTTGACTGTAGGTTGTCTTTCATTAGGATCCCCATGGGGTGTTCCCAAAGCAGCAGTGACTCTTCCTTGGGGTCCAAACAAAACATGACAATACACAACATTAATACCAAGCAACAGTTCAAGGACAAATATTTCAATAAAAACGCAGAGTTGCATAAGCACACCCCCAAAGGACTTTTTCATATGTGGTTGCGTTACAAATTGTTATATGTAACGCAAATAACAATTTATATATAAATTGGAGATCTTGGTCAACAAACTCCACAAAACCCCAAAGTGCATTACTCAAAATGCAATTTCAAAGCATAAGACCAAAAAATAATTCACAAAGGTAATTCTCATAGGGTTATTATTCTGCTTTTACTCTGAAGACTTTGCATTCCAGGGTTGTTCCATCATCATTATCAAGCCTGCCATTCATTTTGGATATGAAAAGACACACCTGTTGTCGGCCCTTGCAGGCTCCTTCTATCTGGTGATAGTCTCGAGGGGTACAGTGAGGACACGCCCCCGAGCTCTCCCACAGGATGTGGAATGTACAGCCATCACAAGTCCCAGCCGGACACCGACTACAAAAGGGAAGCATAATCTTACTATAATGACAGTCTCAATTACATTACACACACACACACACACACACACACAAACAAAGAGACCACTGCACCTTTTTCTTTCCTTTCCAAAAAAGTTAAAGGAAGATTTTGTGTGATGAACAGAAGGGTTGAAATTAAGAGACCACTGCAAATTAACTTTTTAAGAAAGGAAACAAAAAGGTGCAGTGGCCTCCACATTTTTACCAGACCTGTATGCGTGTGTGTGTGTGTGTGTGTGTGTGTGTGTGTGTGTGTGTGTGTGTGTGTGTGTGTGTGTGTGTGTGTGTGTGTGTGTGTGTGTGATATATATATCCATCCATCCAAGCTCACTCTCAGCTTCCCTCATTCACCCAGCCGACTCAGAGCTAGATAACTACAGAAGCCTGAGAGCAAAAACAAACTGCTACATACAAATATCAGAGTCGCAAGAGGATTCCCAGAATTCGGAGAATTCAGCCAGCAGTTCGATTTAGGCTTGAAGTTCTTTCAAGTTTCTCCTTTGAGTAGTAATCTCCTTTGAGGCCACCATTACTGAGAAAGACAGAAGGGGGGGGGGGCACAGAGAAGAGTAAAGGCCAGACAGACATTACCTTGGTACTGTGAGTTCCCCTTGTGTGCTCCTGTCTGGGTTACAGCGAAGAACCACCACCACACTGCGGCCCGCATCACATGACGAGGTGGCCTCCAGGGAACTAACCAATAGAATAAGTTGGATGAAAATGGAACCAAAATGTACCATGAATTGGCCTAAAAGAACCCATCAAACTCAGTCAGAACCGCCTTCATTTTCCAAGCCTATTTACACACATTGAACATGTGTTACTTGGACGCTGCTAGTGGCAGACAACTGTTAAGAGATACCATATTCATAGCTGACATACAATCACAGACAACTACAGAAAGATCAGCAGCCTTAATAAACAAAAAAAGGAATTAAATAAAGAACTGTAACAAGCTTTATTTAATGCTGAATAGTACAATATTTATAGAAATATAACTTATGGAATTGCTCAGAGACATTTATTATTTTTAACATGTAGTATATTTTCTGTTAAAAAGACAAATATCCTAATTTGGAAGAGTTGCCAAATAAATAGAAAAACAGAACAAAAAATACAAACATTGAGAGCAACCCACAAACTAAAGCTCCTGGAGTTTCCTAAACAGCCGTTTGAATGGAACAGTTGGGGGGGGGGGGCAGACGGCCCACGGAATAATAAAAACAAGGAAAACACATTTACGTTTGTGGTCAGCGTGGAGTGTAAAATACACATTTACAGCTGATGTAAACATTTTCCAAATATAATAGTGCAACAAAGTACAGCTGTTTAATATTGAGTTTGGAGGAGGTCCTATATGGAGACGCTAAGTCTTATTAATCTCTGTGGGACAGATGGCCGGTTGATGATTGCACCAGCATGAGGGATGAACTGTCGTCTTTATAAGGACTCTGCCTGTCTTCTGCCTGCCAGAGGATCATGTTAGAGAAAGCGGGTGACTGAGTTGAAAGGGGTCAGTGGTCTATCCTGCACGATTCCTTGCCTTGGGAGTCACATCGGACATTGATGGAGGCAAGGTGGCACATTGATGGAGGCAAGGTGGCACATTGATGGAGGCAAGGTGGCACATTGATGGAGGCAAGGTGGCACATTGATGGAGGCAAGGTGGCACATTGATGGAGGCAAGGTGGCACATTGATGGAGGCAAGGTGGCACATTGATGGAGGCAAGGTGGCACATTGATGGAGGCAAGGTGGCA
>JACXGJ010016922.1:0-11754 GCA_016801105.1 Esox niger
CACACACACACAGAGAAAAGGAGAGGTACACACACACACACACACACACAGAGAAAAGGAGAGGCACACACACACAGACACACACACACAGACACACACAGACAGAAATACACATGTACATTCACTTTCTCACACACACACACACACACACACACACACATACACAGAGAAAAGGAGAGGCACGCATACACACACTACACACAATGTGTTCAAATCAGAACATGTCCTGGCTGGGTCACAGTGGTTCTGAACCTGGGCCGGCAGTTCCATACTGTCCTGGCTGAGTCACAAGGGTTCTGATCCTGGGCCGGCTGTCCCTCGATGTCCTGGCTGAGTCCCAGTGGTTCAGAACCTGGGCCGGCTGTCCATCACTGTGGCAGCTCTCTGGTCTTTGTTTGCCGACGGAAAAACATACAGCCGGTTGGGTGCAGCTCTAATTACAGCAAACAGAAGCAGCCCTGATAAGACCGTAAAATACAGTGACATGACCCCACCACTCACATACAGCAGCCGGTCCGGTCTGAATACATCTGGAGCGTGGAAATCAAAGTACGTCCGAGAGGAAATGAAAGATATGGAGCGGGAGAGAGAGATTAAGGTTTTGGAAAGGAAGGAGGAAGTTAAAAGAAGGATGGCGAGGGTAGAGAAGAAGCGGGGTAGAGGAAAGACAGATGAAGGGAGGAAAGGACCAGGGAGAAAAACTTAAGTGAATAGAAACTAATTGAATAGATGCTAATTGCGTCAATGTCCTATAGGGTTCAGCAGCTAACTGGCCGGCTTCCCTTCCCATTAGCTGACAGGCTTTTTATTCTGTCAATATGGCTTCTTTAAGGCTGGTGCTATATCCAATTTACCACGGCAGCTGGGCAAACGTGCACTAAAGGAGCAGATGGTGTTTTACAGCAGCCCCCCCCCCAGAGCCCCGCCTCAGGATCAAAGCACAGGGGATTGGTCAGAACAGAGCATACAGTGGAAAAAAGCACTTGTTGTTTTTCTATCCTTGTCAGGATCTGAAACCCAAAGCCACATGTTCCCTAAAAGCTGATTTCTCTTTGAGATAATATGCTGCGTCAGTGTACTGCTCTCCACTTTATCAAATGTGCCGAAATCATGTATGTTTTTGACTACCACTGTAAAAAAAAAACACAGTGATGTCAAACACAACAGCTAAGACCTTCGCAGCCAACAGCGTGCCGAGCAGATCATCAATCTGTTCCATGTCAGAATGTTAAGCCTTTATATACACGTGTACATTGATTGAGTGAATGTTTGTGTTCAAACCGTCGACAGGTACTGTGTATATTTCCTGAAAGAGAGGCAGGTGGGGCTTGAACCCATCCTGCAGTAGTGCACGTGGACCAAAGGCCAGTGCTTAGATGGTAAGTCAGGAGGGGCGTGAGAGAGAACCCATTGGCACATGAGAGACATGAATCCGGTTGGCAAACCGACAGGAATGAAACACATCGGTAGCGCAAATAGCGGAGTCCGACAACAAGAAGCTAAAACTTCCCAACCTTGTCAGGCCGTGCTGAGGCTACAAGAGGCTTCGGGAATAGGCGACTGGATGCAACTACATAGACGGGTGACGCGCTCCCTTCCACCCTGACCATTTATCCGCAAATAAAAAAACAATGAGACATTTTACAGAAGCAATCAGTATTAAGTGCATTGCTCAAGGGCACGGACGAATTTCAGTGGTTCAGGGATTCAAACCAGCAACCCATCAGTCACTGATCTAACGCTCCAAACACTTGGCTGTCTGCCTTGCATAGACAGAGCTTCAACAGCATTGTATCAATTCCTGGAAGCCTGCAGGCTAAAACGGGGGTGTCCCGTATGGCACACTATTCCTAAAAGTGCTCTACTTCTGACCTCTGGCCAAAAGAAACGCAGCATGTGAGTAATGCAGCCTCATGCCATTTTAGAGACAGTGTAGGTTAGCCACCTAGCGAGGTAGTCATTAAGGTGATGAAGGCTACGTTAGTTAAAGTATTGCCTCTAGGACTGACCTCCCAGAGGGCTGGTACCATCATTACAGAGCACACACACACACACACACACGTACACACATGCTTGCTAAAGATTCATGTTGTCTGGCCCAGGTCCCAGCCTCTGCTTTATCGATCCCAACCTCACGCTCCCCTCTTTACCCTTCTTCGTCTCTCCTTTCTGTCTCTCCATTTTCAGATTTTCCGCCACTCTCTTCGTTTCCCAACCGCCTCGTCCTTTTCCACCGGGAGGACACTAGAGAAACGCTCCACTGATTGACGGAAGCTTCTAGAATGATTGACAGGCAGGCACCAGTGGTAGCAGAGGGATTGAGAGATCAGTTCTGATTGGATGGATACTGTAAACGAATATCAGAGGTTGTCTTTGCAAAGAAAGCTAAAATAGACACGTAGACAATACTGGAAGGAGAGGAAAGAAAAGCTGGCATGGGTGCCAGTTTTGAGACGACCACTGGGGGTTTAGAGTACACTCTACGCCAGGCACAAGACACTAAGCGTGATTGACAGACGCTCGAACGAGGACAACATTAACTGACCCCAAAATGCCTGGCGGAAATACGCAAGGAACACTGCGCCCAGTCAAACCAGACCCTCTCTCCAGGCTACGCTATAAGGCCACTTCATGCACTGTGAATATGCGCTTAGACCCATTTGATCAACAGGTTTAAAGGGTAAGATATTGCATTATGCTGAAATTCCAATAGTATTTAATTATGAATTTAATTATGCTAAATCAACTAATCGACTGGTAATTGAATATTACCTTGGAAATCCGTTATGATGGAATAACTATTCACATCTTGTATCGACTTGGTCGATCGATACAAATGCTAGATGAGAACGACCTCCACAAACACACAACGTTTGGACTAAGAACATCAACGTTAGCAGAAGCAAGGAATTAGGGGGTTTTGTGTTTCTTTTAGTAGGCACTTAACACTCATAATCTGCAGGATTTAGTATCTTCTCATCATAACTGGCATTTAAACACGGATCCTATTAATTGACTAATGATTACACCAGGAATTTGAATAACTACAAAAGGCTGAACACACATGGTGTGAGAGTTATCAATACATGCAGGAGTGAACAAATTATTCAAACTGTAAACCAGAATTGTCAAGGTGAAAACTTGCATATAATCCAATGACCAACCTGCATCGCTTCGGGTTTTTTCACACTTGGTCCCTTTAAATCAGTTTCTCATGGCATGGCTCCTTCTTCACTGTATATTTACCCAGAATGCAATAGTTAGTTAAGAGCTACATTTATTTGAAGTGAACTGGCAAGAGAGCTATGTCCTCATTCAAAGCAAAGGCCAGTGTGAATATAACAAGAACTGAGTTCTTTAGCTTTTTTCACCCCTTGAGTCCAGCTTTCAAGAGGAGTGAAATGTTTTATTTTATCAAGGACGTAATGAAAACACACTTACGGAGTTGGGCAAAACAGACATCCCACAGAGTTTCAAGACTCTCAAACGTTATATAACGTTAACTGAAACACACACAAAAACTGTCATCTGCCAAGTTAAATACTCTTGCCTGCAACATTTCATGACCAAGGATAGGGTGTGAGAAACAATATCAATTTGGACTGCAAGAACGTTACCCAAAATAACAAGGCAGCTTCTTCCCTTGGTCAATCAGTATTTTTTTTAAAGAAACCGATTTTGGGTTAGTCCTCACATCTGACTGACTTACATAGGACATTGGGTTTGAGATACTAAGTACATTAACTAGGGGAAAATCCCGGAGCATATCTGCCAGATTTCAACAGTCGAGTTGAACATATCAAGACAAACGTGGGTTCCTGATGCAACGCCACTGTCTAGCCGTTACAACTAGGGCTTGACATTGGCACCCGCCACAGCCAAATGCCGGTAGAATTTGGCTGTGGCGTGTAACACACTCACACTTCCCACGTTGGCGGGTGGCATTCTATAAATCTATACACAGGGTTTTTCCTGCACTCAAAGAAAACAGCCTTCCCAAAATCTTGCACCACCTCTGCGTGTTAGCATGGTAAAACATGACTTTGCGCGCATATATAAAATACCAGAGAAACACTGCAGCTAAAATGACTTTTCCCATATTGAGTGTTGCCATGTTTGGTATGTGTCCAAGAAAATTGGCCTATTTTTTATGAGCTAGTGCGAGTCGATTTTTTTCCTGGCGACAGCGTCAGAATACAGTTTACGGTCTTTGAAATCTGGCAACCTTGCATATAGGACCAAGTCCGTCCAGACATCGCGGAGATGAGTAATGTGGGGGAAATAAGTGGATCCTAGTCTTCTTTTACACTCAAGTATGTCAAAATATTAAATTAAAACGTAATAGCCTCAAGCTACATCTAATCTGCATAATATTTTTTTCTTGTGACTTCTAGTAGCCTAAAATTACAGATTTATTTTTAAAGAAAGATTGCCAGTAAAACGAAGATTACAGGTGAAAAGACCATCAGATTAGGGTATGTACTATCACCAAAATCATTAGGCTATATATGCAATAAATATATATAATATAATTTAAGTTACTAACAATATAACTATATGAACGTAAAGACGCTGAATCAGCGACAGAGGCTAGTACAGCTGAAGGAATTCGAAGGTTAACGATGTTACGTCAAAGCAAAGATGGAGAGAAATAACATACAGCTCTGTTTCGTTTTTTATGCAAGTCTATATTAACAAAAACATAGCGTAACAAAAATAGACAACAATAATATTGACTGCGATTAATTATGAAGCTAATGGGTGATTTTATATTTCTTTTTAAATAACATGTTAATAGTTCTAGGTTATGTTAAGAATAAATATATTGCTTGCATATTTTGGTTGATATTAATTAGGGAAGACATTCAAGCGTGCATTAGCTGTTCAAGTGGACAACAGGGCAGATTTAGCATTATAATAATTGTCTATTTCAAGTGTGTAGCCTGTGTGTATAAAGTATTTCATAGAGGGGTGTCTGGTAGTGTGGGGTACCACCTTTGCCTAACAGGGACATGAACAAGACAGGCTAAGATGTAGCACACCAGTGTCAAATTTGGTCAAATAAAACGTAATTCCTCAACAACAAAATGGTGGCTAGTGAAAATGCTGAGTGGCTGGTAACTGGAAAACAACCAGCCACAGTGGCTGGTGAGCAAAAATGTCAAGCGCTGTTTACAACGTATGCCACATGGTAACACAACTTTATTAAACTATGAATATCCTTGATGAAGTCATAGATTATGTTTTTGTACCTGACCACACCCATTTGTTTAATGACTACTTTCTCCATAGATAACATTCCACAAAGATCTGCCGTTCGTTATAATAGGAGTTTCTTGTTTTTCACGAAATACTTATTGGCATAAAAAGCCTCACAGCAGACATTATGCAGCAAATTTGTAATATATATAAACTATTTACCGTATGCCATGACTTTACGGAAGGCCAAATGGAGTTAGAGGTACAAAGTGAGCCACTTCAATCACCTGTCATCTGACCAATCCCTCATTTTGTAAACGCCAGACCATGGCAAGACACGTCTCATATTCATTTTGGTTCAGATTTGAAAGAGGTTTTCCGAGGTGACGTCTGTACGGCCAGGCACACAGAGATACATGCACAGTCTCCTAATTTCATTGTGGGAAACAACAAAGCCTCCAGACATGGGCAGTATGCTAAATGTTAAAAATAGGGCTTTTAATGGTGACTAGGAGAGCTCTCAGTGTGTGGCACAAGATCTACCACCAAAACACTGTGAACATTTTCTTGAATAAATTACGGATAGAAAAATGTTGCTAAAAAGCTATTCTGCTCTCTTCTCCCCGCCTCTTCAACCCTGTCTTTCTGTTTCTCCCTCTCATTCTCTCTCCGTCTTCGCTCTCTGACATTACTCCACCCTCTCTCACCCACTCTTTACCCACTTTCTCTTTCCGTTTTCTCCCAGCGGGCTTGGAGGTAGGACAACGAGGGGTAAAAATAGCTCAAGATGAATAGGCATGCCACACTCTCTGCCAGCTTATGGCTTACCCAGCCCCAGAAAGGAGCAAGGAAAAGCTGTGAATGAATCAGCGGTCAAAACGCCTCTCTTTGAAGCTTATACAAGTCTCAGGTTGTCCGACACCAAACGTGATAAATTGAAGCGTCAGGAATTAGATGCCAAAGGTTCATCCAGGAGTGTCACTGACTGCAGTTGAAAGGTCCTCAACGACAGTTGAATAAAGTGCCACAATCACTGTCTTTATTATACTTCCTACTACAGATTGCATGGCAAACATGTCCAACCTTTGTCCATACCAAATGGAGTGCTTTTGAAATTTAATGGAATATGGATTGTCTAGTTGAAGCAATTTTAACATAAGTCAGGACAATAAAGCACCAAATACAAAAACAGCGGTTACTTGGGTGTTTTGTAAAGCATGGGGTATTAATGTAGCAGTAGCAGCAATGGCCACTGTATTAGTAACTACATTCAAGAATCACAATAATTTGATTAAAACTAAATAGCCTTTCAGCAGACATCGTTCTTGCCTAAACGTTCACATTCTACCCCACACAGTATGTCACCAGGAAAACCTAACTGATGTTTCTTGCCACGTTTATTTCTGGAATAGTCTGCATCACACAGGGCTGTCTTTGAAAGGCTTAAGACTCCCTGCGGTTCCAGTTAAATTATTGTTGCAAAAGGCACAGTGTGCCCAAAATGGAAAAAAGTTACTCCTGTACTGCCCAGTCGGATCAGGAAATTTGGGGTTCATTTGGGGATTGGACACATTGTATGTTTACAGCAGGGGGTTACCTCGTCCACTGACTCACCACCGTCTGTTGAGGCAACACCAAAGACACCGGACAGACCAAAGAGGCTTTCAGATACAGCTATTGTCCATTAGGCGAGTCACTGTCCATGTTATTCAAGCTAGTGGACTGAAATGAACTATCGCATTTGGAATAGTCGACATTCCATTAGAACAAGTAACATCATTTTTTTTCAGAGACTCTCTTTTTTTGAAGAAGAGCGGAAAAAGGGGGGAACATCATTTTGATACAGGGTTGAAATATTCCCAATCCACAAGAGTGAGTTGGAGATGCGATTCAACGCCATGAGTAGAATTATATAAACAGGTGGAGATTGACACATGCATTCTGGTCCGCTCCCGCACCTCAGCTTTTCCATCGTTGTGTGGACCAGAAGAAAATGGCATTTTCTTTATGGGGACCGGTTCAACAAACATTTTGGGGAAACTTCTGGTCTCCACGTGTAACCAGGATCACACACATGCACAAACACACAAGTTGGAGGAACTAAACACGCTTTCCAGAAGCAAACCAGCTGTTCAAATGTTGACATCAAACAATGGGAGCCGTGTAGATCGTAAAGCCATGGGCCGTATCCATAATGTCAGTGCTTCCTGACTGTTCACTACTTTGTAACAGAGCCGAATGGTGTAGGATGCCATTTGGAATGGAGACAAAGGGCACTGCAGGCAACAACTCATCTTTATACTCTGAGCATCTCGGGCTGAGATGCATTGAGAGTGACATTCCAGACACAAACAGTCAGTGGCCACCGAACTGCTAGAGTATGACCAGTCACCTCTATAGAGAAATTGGACTATTGTTCCTTCTTCTATTTTTAACTCCAGTACAAACTGGCAATAGAAGTGAGAGTCCTCGATTGGTCATAAGTGTGTGCTGCCCATGTTGTCTTCTAGATCCAGTCACCCAGCCAAAGAAAACAGATCTGATTTATCCATTTTGACATGAGGCATGATGTTTAATGTTTCCGTGCTTGCCTTCTACTCTTTAGCAAATTCTTGCTGATAATGCTTACATCTGTATTCACAATGTGATGACTCAGCAACATTTGACACATTTTTATGAACTTAACAAAATATTGTTATCACAAAAGCATTACAAGCAGAGCGTTAGGGGAGTAATAGCTCATTGATCTTAGTGCTATTGCAAGAACGTACTGTTTACTCCACAGGTAGCTTGAAATGTCACTGATCATGGGAAAAACGAATTGGTACGTTTTCCACGGCTGAAACGTTCTGGGGCCAAGCATGCTGCTAGTGGATGAAGCTAAACTGGTTGCAGCAGCACGTTGGTGTTTTTTTCACAATGACCTAAGGCACTAATATTCGGTCTAAAGTTTGACATTTCCCTTGAACATTCCTTAAGCCTCTGTATGTTTGGTGTAATTGAAGACAGCTGTTGAGCAAATTCATAATTGATGCCAATAAAAACAAATCTCGAGACCCCACAACTGGATTAAAAAAAATCTCAGACATTTGGGTAAGTTCATATGGATACAGGCAGCCAGCCTGCCAAAGTGATTTTGACAATTAGCCTCTGCTTCTCAAAATCAAACCCTCCGTGATAGCTAGCTCTAGGTCTGTTTCCATGGTTTCAGTGTGTGGAGGGATATGGCACGTTCACAAGTGAGTGATATTAATTTGCAGAGAGAGAAACTATGACAGGAGACCAGGCTGAGGGCATTCATAAGAATCGTGAAGGTGAACAAGGGTGGCAAGGTAGCCGAATGGTGAAGAGCATTAGCAACTGTAAGCAGAAATCTGCTGGTTCTAATCCCTGAGCTGACAATGTGGGAAAAGCTTGTTGTTAGACAGATCCCCCCAAAATTGCTCCCAGATCATTGCAACAATGTTAAATTACATTTTGCACGATGCAAGTAATGTTATTTTAAAAAGTACTGTATTAATTTGGTCCAGTACTACTTTCTGCTTGTTTTCTGATATGATCGGTATCAATAACAAAACGTCAAACGATCGACGAAGACGTGTTTGCGCCAGAGGTGAAGCCACGGCTAGGCCAGGCTGGGCCTATGCCCTGCCAGATTGGGCACTGGCCCACCCAATCAGGTTGGCTTAACACTTTTTTATTTTGAATAAAAAAAGTATACATTTGATTTGCAGTTTGTATCGTTTTCTAACGAATGGCATTAGGAGGTACATCTGATCTAATTGGTTACACCAGTCCTGATATTTTGATTCAATGTGGTTAGGCTGTAGGATGGATACGTCAATAATGCCTACAGTATAATTTATAATGCCCTGTTTTTGGTTTCTGTATTCTCGCTCTCTCTCAGTTCCTACTTCCTCTCAGAATGTGGCCTATAAGTAATATGTACATGTTGCTTATTTGTTTCATATGTCTTTGGTCGTGGTCGTACTTGGATTGACTGTGTGTTGTCAGCGGTCGTATTGTAAACTGTTGCTGCGCTGCCCACCCTATGGTTTCTGCATTATAAAACAGCCTTTTTTTTGTCAAGGGAATTTGGTTGTTTTTGGTCACATTAAAACTTAATATGTATTTTTGCCGTATTTAGTTTTTGGGCCCAGCCACTTACTCATGCCCAGCCAAACAACAATTTTTGCCTACGCCACTGCTGTAAGCCAACAAATTAAATACCCTTGTTTATGCCAACTGCATATAAGGAAGGTTACTATGTCAAACATAATTGACATTATAATAAATGACTGACATCTTTGTTCTTGGTGACTATTTAGCTCATGTTAAGCTGCCATTTCTTAGCCAAAATGGTTTAAAATCTCATTCACACTATATTGCTGCTTTCTGGGGAGCTCTTAATAGTATCGAAATGATACTTAAGAGGGTGGTAGCAGAAATACACATCGATAATGAGGATATTAAGGAATTCGACAGGCTTCACGTCTTCAGAAGACAAGTAGGCTTGATATGTTCGACTAGCAGAGCTATGAGTCATGTTTTCATTTTGATAGAGTTGGTTGTTCAGCAAGCATTCCATTCCATTTAAATGATCCTGACACCATTAAAAAGAAAAAAGAAACGAGATTGGGCAGTCATGTGTAGTACAAACATTTGGTCGACATTTCACTCTAGCTGCTAATATCCATTGATTGTGTAGCGGACAGTTAAACACTCATTCAATATGTTCAGTTGCTTAATTATTACCGGAGCTACTGAGCAACCCACAATGTGACCTGTAGCTGTTTGATTATCAGTCTCATGCTAATGAGTTAAATGATCAGACTAGGGAATACAGCCCCTGTTCATCTTGGAGCAGGTCCCATCTGTACAGGCTTAATGTTGTAGTCCGATACCAGGACCCTGGTATCGGACTGTGGGTGTTAGGAATCTGGTATCGGATTCTGGCGTGTTAGGACTCTGGTTTCGGACTCTGGGTGTTAGTACTCTGGTATCGGACTCTGGGTGTTAGTACTCTGGTATCGGACTCTGGGTGTTAGGACTCTGGTATCGGAAAACAACCCACAATGGTATTGCATTCTGGTGTGTTACTGTTAGAGTCTTACAAATCAATTAGTCATGAACAAACCAATGTCAGCATTAATTTAGAGAGTACTGCTTTATCCCCTCAGGAGACATCTGCATTAGAGAGTGATGATGTTGACTCAACCATCCATCAATGTCTACCTGCATTCACCCTCTTTCAAATGGAAGTGAAAGGCTCTTTTCAGACACTTGAGAACATGAATTGACACCGTTATTCGGGGCTGGACTTCATTTGACGGGAGAAATGGATGATAATGTACTAAGCTGTCCTCATCGTAATAGACACACATGGAAATTCTAAGAATTCTTGAAAATATAGTCATAGAGGAATAAAAGATCCTAACCATACACATCTGGAAAAAATATATAATAATTGGGACCAAAACAAATTATTATGAAATAAAAAAAACACAAGTGACTATAAAATATACAAGAATGTACAAATATATACGCATTTAATTATGAATAACAATCAAAACATTGGTAATTGGTAGTCCAAAGGTAATTCTGCTTTTAGACTCCAGTCTAATTAGTCCTATGTGCAAAATACAACAATAAAGTAACAAGACTGGGCTCAGATCAAAAGCAATGCATTATAAACATTAAAGGATTGGGTTCAGTGTCAGCACCCGTTTTCATTATGTAAGCAGGACAACCGCCTTATCAAGATACGTGTCTGTTCATAGGTGCGCGCGTGTGTGCATGTGTTTTCGTGGCTGAATGATCAGAGGATAGGCCACCTCTAGTTTAAGTCTGAAAGACGTGATAGAAGATGTCCTTCAGCCTCTCCTTCCCGCCAGAATCATCCCAGTCAGCTGGATGTTAGCAGTGTCAACAGACCACGACTCCGGTGGCTGAGGTCCAACACGAGGCCTTTCTGGCACACCATGGTTTGGGCATACCGCACCCCCCTACTAAGTGTGGACAGCGCAGTTGCCTTACCGGGCTTGAATGGAGCGGAAGAGAGTTGAAGCGTATGAGGGTCCCCTGGGAGACGTTGAATGTCTCTAGTCACCTATTGTTCGTTGTTTGCCAGTGCCATGTCCCCACAGGACGGAGAACGATGAAAAAGAACTGTACTCCACTTGCAAACCAAGACAAATCTCAAAGGTTTTGCTCAAGTGACTTAGAATGCCCCAAGCCCTTCTAACTACCTAATCAATTTACATCTGTAATGTTGCCACGGGACTGTTTTGGTGACACTGATTTGAAAGCATTGAAGAGGTTTCCACTACAGTAATGGACTACAGCAAGAAGTGCATGTGACTGAACATACATACTGTATTGCTGTCAGAAACCCTGGATTACAGGGAACATCTGAGCAGTGGGAAAAGGTAATAACGCCTACAAGGAACAGGACTCCGATCTGGAAATCTACATGATGCATGGCTTTTGACGTGTCATCCAGAAAAGACAACACAGGAGGGTGGTGTTGAGTTGGAGGACAGGTGCTGAGGTGGA
>JACXGJ010016923.1:0-11752 GCA_016801105.1 Esox niger
CCGCGCCTCCACGAGCGCACAGCAGAGGGCGCCCGCGCTCCTGAGCTTCAGATCACTACTCACACACCTGTCGTCAATCACTACTCACACACCTGTTCTCACTCGCCTCATCACTCGCATACAAATACTCCTCCCTGACACTCCTTCCCTGCCGGATTATTGGTCTATGTTCGCATGCCATATCTTGCAATTCTCCAACTTCTGATCGCTGTTTCCGTGTATCGACCCCTCGCCTGTTCCCGACAACTCTTCCGGATTCCTGCCTGTGCCTTTGTTTGCCTTTCAATCCTCGACCCTCTGCCTGCCCACGACTACTCTGCCTGTTCCCTGCCTGTACCTCTGCCTCCAGCCCGATTACCGACGAACCGCCCGTCCCTGACTATTCTGCCTGCCGCCTGCCTGTACTGCTGCCTTCGGTTTGCGAGACATCTCACAACCAGTCCCCGGCTTCACCACCTGCCACTCCCCCTTCCTTTCCCATCCGCGCTTGGATCCTTACGTGTGCCTGTGACATGATTACTTAATTTGGGAGAAAATATACATATTTGGAACCAGAGCAGCAGAATATTAGAATACCATAGCAATCCAAATTATTGTATCACTGCATAATAATGATTAATATATATTACCAAATGTATTTCCTAATGTATTTGTAAATATTTGAAGTGTATATGCCTGATAAGCATTCCATACCTTGAGCGAAATCTACAGACAGTAATACTTGGTATATCATTAAAAGCATTTTATAACGTTATGTAAAGTCTTATTCATATTAAACACCTAATGCCGGTTTCACAGACACTGATTAAGCCTACTTTAGTCCTAGACTAAGATTAATCTGTGTCTGTAAAACCGTCCCCTAAAGACTTACAAGGCTGAGTGGCGTTTTAGAAACATTCCTCCCTCATGTGTCTGTGGTCTCTACCCAAACACAATGAAAAATATTTGATTGTTAGACTTTTTCTGAAATCACAGTTACCCACAATGTTCAAAATCAAAGGAAAATTCAAGATGTAGGATGACATTTTAGCATTATTAAAATAATGTATATGGGATAAATGGGACCCTCCAAAGGGATTCAGACACCTTCAGTCTCTCCACATTTTGTTGTACTGTATTATAGGCTTAATGTATAATTTATTAAAACAAAGTTGTTTTTTTCATCAATCTACACACAATACTCCACAATGATAAGATCACAGGTTTTAAGACATTAAAAAAGTCTTACATACATTGTTTTTCAATAATGTATGTAAGTATTCAGACTGTTCATTCAATACTTTATTGAAGCCCCTTATGTAGTAATCACAGCTTTGAATCCTCCTGAATATGTCTCTACAGGTTTTGCACATTTGGATATTGGCAATTCTTCCATTGCTCTTTGTAGATTCTTTAACGCTCTTTCAGATTGGATGGTGATAGTCTGTGATCTGCAATTTTCAATTTAATATCTAGGCCGGGCTAATTTCTACGCTTGGCTGGGCCACTCAGGGACTAAAACACACTCCAGTCTGAGGTCCAGTGTACTCTGGATACGTTTTTCTTCAAGGAACCATCTGTATTTTGCTCAGTTCTTCCTCCTCTCAAATAATTCTCCCACCATAATGCATTAACTGTAAGTAAGGTATTAGCCACTGGATGTGCTTTTGAGATACCTTGTATTTAACACTTGGCATTCAGACATAATAGTTAGATTTTTATGTCATCATACTTTCAGGATGAACTTCATGGCTTTTGCTTTTTACTCAGTAGTGGCTTTTGTCTAGCCACTCTACTATGAAGGGCTTATTGATGGATTGATGCAGAGATGGTAGTCCTTCTGCCTGGTTCTCCCATTCTGAGGAGAAACTCAAATGCTCTGTTAAGCTACATTCACACTGTTTGCTTGCACAACTCGCAAATAACTCAATCTCTGGCGAGCTGTCGCACACTGCCTGCCCGGGTGGGGCGTATCCTAATTTATGACAGCTACAACCAGAAAACCAGTATAGGGAAAACATCAATCTCTGCAAACATTAATAAGTATTTAGTATATGCTTGACTAGTAAAAACGTATTACAACGATGTCGGGTCAATGATTTGTCAGTGTTCAGATTGCAATGTACTTTGTTATTACGTTATGCATGTATCACTCACCCGTCATCCCAAAGATCTCAGAATCCTTTCATGGATCAGTTTTTAGAATTATATCTCTGCATGAACCCAGATAAGCATTCTAAATAATGGGGAAACCAGACCCTGCAATTTTTTATTTTTCATCATTTCTTTAGCTAGTGTGTGAGTTTTTAGCTACCTAGTAAAAAAGAGAAGGGACTTCAAGATGCAGAGAACATCTGCCCTGCCATTGGTAGTCACCGATCTCCATCACTGCTCATTGGCAATTAGCATAAAGTTGAACATCAACTGTCGCTGTCACTGGGAACTTATGTCTCAGTGAGTAGCTCCGCCCATTGTCACCATGATTTGCTGGCTCTTGTTGGAAATGAATGGGTGTGTACCTGTTTGCAGCACTAGTGAATGGACAGTGTCCATATAGTGTGGCCATTAGATTCTTATTCACCTCCTAGACCTGCCTTTCCCAGTTACCTAGTTTGGCCAGACAGCCAGCTCTGGGTAGTTTTGGTGGTTCTAAAGTTCTTCTCACAAATGATTGAGCCCACTGCTTCTTAGAACTTTCAGTGATTTTGACATTTTATATAACCTTCCCCATATCTACAGCTCAACACAAACTCTATCTTTGAGGTCTATGAACCGATCTTTGGACTACATGGCTTGGTTTCTGCTCTGACGTGCAATGTGAATTGCATCCATTGAATTTGCCACAGGTGGACTCAAATCAAGTTCTAGATACTTGATCAAAGAATACAGGACACGTATCAGCACAGCTTGGAATGTCATGACAAAGGGTCTGAATAAATTAAGTCTATAACATAACAAAATGTGTAGGAAGTAAAAGGGGTCTGAATGCATTTTGAAGGCTCAACATATTTGTTTTCACAGATTTTACAAGGTAGGTTGACTGACAACACTTTCTCATGTACAACAATGACCAAGGGAGAAACTGAGATTCACCCACTTGCTAAGTGACAGATTTATAACCTAGCTGGTTAAAAGATTTGATCAAGCAACTTTCATTGAAAGAACATTTAACAGCCATTACAGTTGTGAATTATTTTGAATAATATTCTACTAATAGGATTGGGGATCAGATTTGTACAGCTTACATTACATATGTTTTTCCATTGTCCAGCATACATTCGCTTTACTGTGTTGTAAGGTTTCTTTCAAAAGCTTTCCCTTAATTTATGCATATGGGCTTTGATTCTTTATTTATTTGTTTTCTAACAGATTTCTTATTCCTTACTGATGAAATGCATATCAACTACATAATGGTGCTACTGCAATACTTGAATGTAAAAAGAAATCAGCAACATTGCAGACCCTCAATAATTCAGGCCAGTATGACAAAGTGAAAAAAAGGAAGTTTGTGTTGAAATATGTGACCATATGTCAGTTAAGCAATAGTGCCAGATAACATGGCAAAGACATTGGCCCAAATTAAAACCTACAAGTTTATATTTTTAAGTCTGAAATTATAATGTTGTCTGTATTCTTATCATTGGCAGACAGCGTTGAAAGTTTCTAAGTGGTCTGTTCTTTTTCCTGGCTTAAATTTTCATGAAAATCAAAGAACATTTTGAATATTGTTGACCATCAGTTATTTCTAACCACATTGCTTAGCTAGTATTTTGACAAAAACTTCATACTTCTTTCTGCAAACTGAAAAGAACTGCATTTATATTTTTTTTTCAGGTTTTTCCTCTACACTGGCTCCATGATGCAGGGAATGAGAACCTCCAACCAGCCTCTAATCTTCAGTTATCAGACCCCAAATGATACTCCCAGCCACAATGACTCAGAAGCCTGCACTACTCTTTATGACCACCGGAAGTACGCCCAAGTCTTCATACCCCTGATCTACTGCATTATTTTTATTGTGGGTTTACTGGGCAATTCCCTGGCACTGCATGTCATCTGGCCAAATATGAAGAAGATAAACTCCACAACACTCTATTCTGCCAACCTGGTCATCTCTGACATCCTGTTCACACTGTCACTACCATTACGGATAATATACTATGCCCAGGGCTTTCATTGGACCCTGGGGGAGACCGTGTGTAAGATAACAGGGATGATATTCTACATTAACACCTATGCCGGGGTGAACTTCATGACCTGCCTCAGTGTGGACCGTTTTATTGCTGTAGTCTTGCCACTCCGATTTGCACGCTTCCGGAAGGTCTCTTATGTCAAATACATCTGCTTAGGAGTTTGGCTGCTGGTAATAATGCAAACTTTGTCTTTGCTCTACATGCCTATGACTAATTTGGAGGCTGATGACTTCATCACTTGTATGGAATACCCAAACTTTGAAAATATGCCCTACTTGGCCCACCTACTCATTGGTGGAGTGTTTCTAGGATACGGATTCCCACTGGTGACCATCCTGGTGTGCTACTCTATACTGTGCTATAAACTCCGCCTTTCAGCCAAGGCCAATCACCTGACAGACAAGTCGGGACGTAGCCGCAAAGCTATTGGGGTGATCTGCTGTGTGTCCCTTGTGTTTGTCGTTTGTTACACCCCTTACCACATCGACCTCCTCCAGTACATGATCCGAAAGCTGATCTATACACCAGACTGCGCAGAGCTCACAGCCTTCCAAATCTCCTTACACTTCAGTTTGTGTCTGATGAACCTTAACGCCTGTTTGGATCCATTCATCTACTTCTTTGCTTGTAAGGGTTACAAGAGGAAGGTGATGAAGTTTCTGAAGAGACAGGTGAGTGTGTCATTCTCCAGCGCAGTAAGGACATCGCCAGAAGGGTCATCTAAGGACATTTTAGATGGCAATAAGATCCATCTCAATAGCAGCAGGTGGGAACCACAAGTAAACAGTGAAAAGTAAATAAAACTAACAAGCAGACCAGTGAGCCAAAAAACAGCCAACCTATTGGAGGTCGAACAGTCCAAAAAATGAATGGTAAGCCATCAGCCAGACAACACGCTGGTGAGCCAAAGACCAGCCAACACACCAGTTAGCCTGCTAATTACCAGCCATCAGATTAGTGTACAAACGACCAGCTAAACAGAGTGGCAAACAAAGAACCGAAGATTTTCTAACATCAAGCCAAAAAAAGACCTGTAAACCAGCAAAAACTATCAAACCATTAAGCAAACTCCAGCCTAAATTAGGGTGAACCAACAACCAGCCACGTAGGACTGAGCCAGCCAAAGATATAACGACCAGCTGAAGACACACCAATGGACTAGTTAGAAAACAACCAGCCAACAGAAGTTTGAAGTTTGTTTGGTTAGTCAGAAACCACCAAAATGCTAAATGATGCCTGAGGAGACAAACTGAATATGTATAATTGATTTAAACTGTAGATTTTCCTCCCAACTTCGGGATTTTCTTTTCGTGCCTCTGCCAAGATAGGGACTACCTGATGTAAAGCAGAAATATATGAAAACATGGAAAACATTTGAAAGCATAGTTCTTTTTGAAAATGGACAGTTAAATATATTGTTTTGTTTCAGAGACTCTGACCAAAAAAACATATACAATGCTCAAGAAAAAAAACTGTAATTTGTTGAAAATTCTTTGTGTATTCAATTCTTACATAATATTGTAATTAAATATATTTCTAAAGTTCTCAATGTAAAAGAACATATTTACTATATTAGATTCCAAATTCTCAGTGAAGTTTCCAAGAGTCAATTTGCGAGATGCTTCAATATAATAAAATGTTAAATTTACCACATTGCAACCCCTTATATACCCTACGTGACTATATTAAATACCACCGACTATTCGTACCACCTATATTAGATATCTGTTTTAAGCTGAATGGAAGTGAATGGTGACCATGACATGAACACACGGTATATTTCATCCACACAAGCATTATCCACACATGCATTATAATTATTTTTTTATCGTAACCTACAGTGCTGGGAAAGGGTATTTTTCCCCTACCTGATTTCTTCTATTTTTGCAAATTTGTTACATTGGATGATATCAGATCATCATGTAAAAAACGAAGAGAACCTGAGTAAACACAAAAGTCGTTGTTCAAATGAAAATTGCATTTAAGAAAAACTGTCGTCCAACACTAACTGGCCCTGTGTAAAAAAGGTGATTGCCGCCCTGAACTAAATAACAGTTTGCGCCATCTTTTGCTGCAACTGCAACTAAATACTTCATATTATTGTAAATCAGCCTCACATTGCTTTGGAAGAACCATGTTCCACTCTTATTTTTCAAAATTGCTGTAAATTAGCAACATTACCTGAAGTGTTTTTTGAGCATGAACTGCTAATTTTAAGTCCTGAGAAAGCATCTTGATGGGATTCAAATCAGGACTTTGCAGGGTTTTTCCTGGCTCAGAATGGGCCTTTGGGCGGTGACGATGCAAGACAGTAAGCATCTACATAAAGTAAAGGCAATGAGTTACCTTATAACAGAAATCTATGCATTTTCTTGTTATTTCTGACCATGTCATAAACATAAACATCTATCATGCTTGAATAAATGAAACCCCATTAAGAAGACTGGATAAAAAAAGATTTTTATTACAACATTGTAAGGGGGAGGGGAGTGAGATTGAGGAACATAGGTGTGGGGTTGGAACAGGCAGTCTGTTGAAGAGGTCACATCCTGCTTCAAAACATTTCAACCCTCTTTTTATTAAACAAATAAAAGGATCTGACAAGGCCATGGTCGTCTATAGTACTGGACGATATGACCTCAAATCTATATCAGAATATATATTAACATTTTACCTTGATTACGATTAATGAACGATTTCGATTTTTGTTTAGTTTTATGCTTTGTGTTATAATGTGAAGTTCACATTGTAACACTGAAATATCAAGCAAAACAAAAAAATATATATATTGTTGTATTTATTTAGTAAAATATTGTTTATATAGCACTATTTTAAACACATATAAAAAAGCACATAACAAGAACATCAGCACAGAAAAGGAAGGACAAGGAAAATAAGTAATGAAAACATTAGACATCATTTCTAACACAAAAAATATAGCAGCCAGTCACCACCCAGATATCTTCAATTAGATTATTGAATATTTTAGCAATGTATGTTAAGCTGATGTGCACACACCGATTGCAAGGTGCAGCCGTGTCCATCCATTGAACTGTGCAGCTATGACAACATTAGCGCCGTTGTCTGTCGTTATGGCCACAAGGTTCCATGAGTTCCCACACAAAAAGCATATCTCTCAGGCCCTGTGCAATCATCTTTGACATGTGATCGCCTGGAAAATATATGTTGTACAGCATCCATATTAGGGTCGTTATCATTTCTCCCCAGAAACTCTGTTCTTCCTTTTCAGTCACCACCCCTAACCCAGTCAACCGTCACGCTCCCTTGGTCAAGTATTTGCTCTCCCCTTCTCAATCATCAGCAGTTTAAGCTTCAGCCCTCCCCTTGTCAATCATCAGCCCTCCACTGGTTAATCATCAGCCCTGCCCTTGTCAATTGCCATTCCTCCCTTTGTCAATCATCAGTCCTCCCCTGTTCAATCGTCAGTCCTATCCTGGTCAATCATCAGCCCTCCCCTTGTCAATCGTCAGTCCTGCCCTAGTCAATCATCAACACTCCCCTAGTCAATCATCAGTCCCCCGTTGTCAATCGTCAGCCCCCCTGCAGTCAAACATCAGCGATCCAATTAGTAAAGTATCAGTCAAAAGTATATGATTTTTCTAAGGAAATAAAATGAGCAGAAAACTGTAACTATTATCACATGGACTCAATACAGCAGAGGTGCTAATTTGTCTAAGGTAAGATCAATTTGAAAATGATGTTTTTGCGCACAGAATGTCACCTTTTTTTAAATATTGTTGTGTATTTGCTTAGCTTGATTCATTATTTTCAGTTAAATTTTCTGCTAAAGAATGTAATATTACGGTTAAGACAGCTGTACTAAAGGCTTGAGAATTGTTTCCTGAGGCTTACTGTCAAAAGCATAGAATGTTGACAAAGGCTAATAAATGATTCAGCAGTTGGTGTTGCATCTCGGGTGAATACCTTTCAGGAGCTGTGTGAAATGATTTTGTTGGAGCAGTTTAAGGAAACAGTTCCTGATTATATGGCCATCAACATTAATGAGTGGAAAGTGAAGACAGTGTCTGAGACTGCTTTGTTGTCAGATGAATATGTCCTGACTCATAAAAATAGTTTTGAGGGGTTCGTTTTAGGGGTAAATGGGACCATTGAGGGAGATTCTCTAGTGACTGCCAAGATAGGAATGTTACTTTGCGGGCTCTGCCAACCTTTGATAGTCTTCCAAGTGGGTCAGTTGACATGGCCAGTAGTTGTAACAATTGACAATAGTTGAAAGGAATCACTGGAAAAGGGACTGTCCAATCTGAAAGGCTAAGGCAGCATTTTTTGGCCTGGTGCTCTGGTGAAACTGGCTGTGTTGGCCGCACCTTTCCAGACCGGTTGTGATTCGATTGCTATGTGCACTGAACAGTTGACACCAAAGGCTTTACCCTTCAGCATTGATGTTAATTAATCTCCTTTTGTCACAGACGTTTCTTTTACCCCCCCCCCCCCTTTGTCACAGACGTTTTTTTAGCAAGGCCAGTTTCCCTGCAAGTGAGGTGTTGGCTGAGCCCAAGGGTGGTAAAGGGATTGTTGGGGACTGTTTAGTCCTGAAGGTGCAATATCTTTGGTCCATTTCTTGTAGTGACCTGCGTAAAGAGCAGGAGACAGACTCTAATCTTGGGTGGGTCTGCTACATAGTTCTAAAACTGGTAGTACATATTTGTTGACTTATGTGCCAAGCGACTAGATACCCTGGTGACAATTGTATCCGCAAAATTACAGGACAATTGGGAGCAGATGGATCCACATAAAAATCTGCTAAAGCCTATTTGAATTACTTCCGACATTGATTGTCTGCGGCTGCAGAAGCTGTACATTTGTCAGGTTTCAGTATAGCCTCGTGTCTACCCGGAACAAATACTCTTTTGCCACTGGCCATTTCAACAGCTAATTGGCCATTTGTAAATGATATTGATATATTTAAACTGAACAACGTTTCTTACTAAGTTTACCTCCACCACAAATAGCGTCTATGAACTGTATGGCATTTGCCACTGTCCGTTTTAACAGCGTATTAGCCAATAATAGGCTAGTAATATTATTGCAAATAATAATATTGCAAACAAGTCTACCAAAGCTTTTGAATTTCATGGCATAAGAAGGTATTTTATCTTTCATGGCGCAAAAACATACTTTTTCTTTCATTTGTGTATGATGTTGATACAATAACTATCAATAAAGGTGACGAAGATGAGAGAATCGTGGAATCTACCAGAAATAGTCACAATACTGTATGCACATGAAGTTTTTTTGAAGCACACAAAAAAAATTAGAAATGTCATTGCTTTCAATAGATTCAAACTTGTGTCTTCATCATGAGAGGCACTGTCTTTAACCACTACGCCCGGCATTAAACGTTTCAGCAGTCGCTAGAAACCGTTACATTGTATTAAACAGACTAACATTTCGTATTAAATTTAACTACATCATAGCGTCTATGAACTGTATGGCTTTTGCCACTGGCCGTTTTACAGCTTATTGGCCAGTATTAGGCTTACTAGTATCTACTATCTTATTAGGAATATTCATACAACTTTTGCAATTGCAGCAAGACTGAAGATGAGCTTTTCCATGCCAGACAAATTCAAAATATAACGCTATACAGTTGTATTTATTAAGGCTTACAACAAGTAGCCAGCAAATGTGTTTTTCTCGCCTGACCCAAAACGCATGCACGGATGCGAACTTCAAAAATCCACCAGAAACTGTTGCAATATAACCATAAACTGTATTCTTTCAGTCTTACTATAATGTAGATATGGAAGATTTTACACTTTAAAGTTTGTCTATACAGAATAATTCAGAATGCGTACTTTGCTTTGCCTGTGAGGACATACCAAAACGGGACCTATAATTTGCAGGTCCGCTTCACTAACCACTACGGCAATTAACAAGGGGTACTCATTCAGTCATTCACTAAATTAGAGACATCTTCTTGACCAGTTCCGCTTACGCATCTTGGCGAAAATCCCGAAAAAGCATTTAAAAAATGCTTTGTTTTAAGTTATTTTGTGTGTGTGTGTGTGTGTGTGTGTGTGTGTGTGTGTGTGTGTGTGTATATACATTTTATGTTCATCATGGACTGAGCATTTGTCTTTAGCTTTTTCTTTATTTATCAACATCTAATTGGCCTAAGGATTTTTACATGTTTGTGAATATGTTGTTAGGCCCAGTACAATTGTGGGTCCACCAGGCCCGCAAACATTGGGTGACATATATGCATTTTATAAATATACACATTTATATATACATATATATAAAATGGGGAGAACAAATATTTGATTCACTGCTGATTTAGCAGGTTTTCCTACTTACACAACATGTAAAGGTCTGTTATTTTTACCATTAGTACACTTCAACTGCGAGAGACGGAATCTAAAACAAAAATCCAGAAAATCACAGTGTATGATTTTTAAATAATTAATTAGCATTTTATTGCATCACATGAGTATTTGATCACCTACCAACCAGTAAGAATTCCGGCTCTCACAGACCTGTTCTTTAAGAAGCCCTCCTGTTCTCCACTCACTACCTGTATTAACTGCAACTGTTTGAACTCGTTACCTGTATAAAAGACCCCTGTCCACACACTCATTCAAACAGACTCCAACCTCCCAACAATGGCCAAGACCAGAAAGCTGTGTAAGGACATCAGGGATAAAATTGTAGACCTGCACAAGGCTGGGATGGGCTACAGGACAGCCTCGTGGGGCATTAATGATAGTGAGGGATCAGCCCATAACTACACAGTAGGACCTGGTCAATGACCTGAAGAGAGCTGGGACCACAGTCTCAAAAACCCTTAGTAACACACTACACCGTCAGAGGAAGAAGAACGATGAGTACAACCCAAGAACACCATTCCAACCGTGAAGCATGGAGGTGGAAACATCATTCTTTGCGGATGCTTTTCTGCAAAGGAGGCAGGATGACTGCACTGTATTGAGGGGAGGATGGATGGTGCCATGCATCGTGAAATCTTGGCCAACAACCTACTTCCCTCAGTAAGAGCATTGAAGATGGGTCGTGGCTAGGTCTTCCAGCATGACAACGACCCGAAACACACAGCTAGGGCAACTAAGGAGTGGTTCCGTAAGAAGCATCTCCTGGTCCTGGAGTGGCCTAGCCAGTCTCCAGACCTGAACCCAATAGTAAATCTTTGGAGGGAGCTGAAAGTCCCTATTGCCCAGCGACAGCCCTGATACCTGAAGGATCTGGAGAAGGTCTGTATGGAGGAGTGGGCCAAAGTCCCTGCTGCAGTGTGTGCAAACCTGGTCAAGAACTACAGGAAACATATGATCTCTGTAATTGCAAACAAAGGTTTCTGTACCAAATATTAAGTTCTGCTTTTCTGATGTATCAAATACTTATGTCATGCAATAAAAAGCTAATTAATTATTTAAATATCATACAATGTGATTTTCTGGATTTTCTGATTCCGCCTCTCACAGTTGAAGTGTACCTATGATAAAAATTACAGACTTCTACATGTTTTGTAAGTAGGAAAACCTGCAAAATCAGCAGTGTATCAAATACTTGTTCTCCCCACTGTA
>JACXGJ010016924.1:0-11753 GCA_016801105.1 Esox niger
CGCCCCCCACACAGCCCCCCACACAGCACAGCCATACAGCACCCCACACAGCACAGCCACACAGCACCTCACACAACACAGCCACACAGCAACCCACACAGCACCCCGCACAGCACAGCCACACAACATCCCACAAAGCCCAGCCAGACATCCCCCCACACAGCCCAGCCACCCATCCCCACACAGCTCCCCACATAACCCATCCCACAGCCCCACATCGGCCCCCACACAGCTCTACACACAGTCAACCACACAGCCACCCCCACATAGCCCAGCCACACAGACAACCACACAGCCCAGCCACACAGCCCAGCCACACAGCCCAGCCACACCGTGTGTTAATATTCACAGCAGGCTGGCCAAAGGACCACTGAGAGACTTCTCCATAGACAAAATCATCGCCAAGGTTATACCATCCCTTTGGAGCCTAGCACACTCAATGCTAATAGATGTTGTATCAAAAAACATGGCTGAAACTGTGATCTGGGCTGAAGGGACTATAGAGTGTAGCTGGGCTGAAACAGGGATGGGGGCTGTGGGACAGTAGTATACTGCTTCATCATGTCCATAGAGGTCATAGGTTATTGAAATATACTGACACACACACACACACATACACATACACATGCCTACACACACACAAGCAAGTACACACATGCACACCCACTACTGAACACCATTCAGAACCCCGTATCTAAAGACATTAAAAGGCGGGCAACGCATTGTCACTTTGCATTACACAGGCGCGCAGCGTGAGTGAAAAACGCTGCAGTGAAGACTTTGAGGGATGGTGTCTTGTTCGGAGTAAATCACTGTATCATTCTCCGGTGTGTTTGGAGCGAGGCGGTGGAGGTCCGCAGATCTGTGGAGTCTAAACTGCCTCTGCTCTGCCCAGCTAAGAGGATTTCAGCATGAATAGAGCCTCTGCCTCTGTGCCAGGGTGATATCAGGGATTGAAGAGAGATGACCAATCACCAAGCCTCCGTCGGCCATGGCCGAGAGTCCAAACCAGCTCCCCTTTCATTCGTATGGCAGAGTAGCCTAAAGCTTTGCTAAGGGTGTGAAAGAATGAATGGAAAACAACATATTCAGTGGGAAAAGCAGTGGACTGACTAGGAAAATGCAGGGCTTTTGAAGGTTAAAAGCAAATAATTGCTTTCGAGACATTTAATTGCTTTCTAGACATTTGACAGCCACTTGTGGTTTGTGCTGTGACCTGTGGGGGGAGGTAGAGTGCTGAGACACACAGGAAGGTAGGGTATTAGTGGGGGTGGCCATCTGTGGCTGGGCTAGGCACTATAGACACGCTGAGACGGACAGGAAGGCGGAAGATAAAGAGAAAAGGGGAAGGATTCATGGATGTGTGCTGAGTGGGAGACCTGCCAACACAAGCACACACAGACGGGCCTCTGCATCCTCTGCTCCACCCTCCACTCCGCCCATGGGCCCAGATGGGCTTCCTCAACGCTCTCTCCAGCTGACCTGTCATCACAATGAAGGAGCGGCACACGACTGGCACAGCTAACTCCACTACAACACACCAAAACCTCTGGTACTTCTGGATCGACCATAGACCTGGACAGTATTTGCTGTTCAATGTCCAGGTTTTTTGAGAGAACCAAATCGTTAATTGGTTGAGTATGTTTGCTAAATTCTAAATCATTCTGTTTTCTTTGTTGTTTGTTAAGCTTCACATTACTAGTGACACTTTATGGATTCATAAGAAACACATTCCGCAAATCTACATGGCTACAATGGGTGTGGGAGGAGTGAATGGGGAATGGGGGAGAATTGGGAGAACACAGGAGAATGGGGAGAACATTTGAGCGAGCCTCCAGTCCAGTATTTGGCATGGCGTTATGTCATGAGGCTGGGCTAAAGGAGGCCAAGGAGAGGGGGAACTAACTGCTGCTTTTCCAGGAACAACTGTGGGCCAATCACTACAGATCTGCTGCACTAGGAACTCTCCCGGAGAAGAGAAGGAGATTGGCATCCAATGTAATCACATTGACCCCCCCCATACGCACAGTAAAGTACCAAGGCTATCCATTCCTCTGTTTCCTTCCTGTGTGTCTTGGATCAGGGCCCTGGTTGGTCAAAACAGACTGGCCTAATGACCCCGAAGAAGGAGCGTGAGATGTCACCTCAGCAGGCAGGGAGATTGCACCTTTTAAGTCTCTTCGTTCTGTGTCTCCTTCCCTAGCGCCTTTCTTTCCTCCACTGCCGGTCAATTTGTCTGGATACATTCCTCTGTATATCCAGCCGCTGCCCTCCTGCACTGCCTACTCCCCTCTCACCTCATAAAAGCCTGTTTCCAACTACAACCAAACCTAGATCCCTCCCTCCCTTCAGTCTGCTGCAGACTATACAGCTGTGTTCCTTTGTGACCAGTCTCAGCTGATCCCACGTAGGACTCTGCAATATACTTTCCATGTTGGGGGAGGGAGAGGCCTGAAGCCATTTCAATTCAGCCTCTCTCTCCCTTCGGAAACTCTCCTGCCCAGTGAGTAGTAGCTCGAACAGTGTCGTGTACAGCTCTGTTATCCACCGTTGGGGTGGTTTTTTGATGGATTCTGCTGTGGCTGAGAATTAACAGGTCCTCTGGGATACAGGATGAAAACAACAGAAGTGATTGCTTAATTAAAACTGTTACTACCTCTGGCCCTGATACCTGATGGAATCGCCTTTTCAAATGACTTTCTCTGAGATGCGAGAAAAAAGCTGGAGTGGGAAAGACGGAGGGGGAGAGTAGGGGGAGGGGGAACAACAGCTTCCAAACAAACTTATTAAAAACCTCTTTGAAGTGAATTGCAGGGGAAAATAATATCATTTAGATTTCTTTTTCATGAATAAAAGAAATGTGAGCTAAATGCAATAGCCACCTCACCAGTCATCTCAAGATATTAAATATTGCTGACTAGGGGGTAAGTTAGCCGGTTAATGAATAATAAATGGAGGCTGGAATGCAACATTTTCATATACTTCATTTTATAGGTCAGAATGCAGAGCCAAGGCCCCTGTCACCGCTGGGCATTAGTGAGCCAGTCTGCCTCAGTAATAAAGCATGTTAGCATGGCTGTGCTGAGTGGAGTGTTAGCTAACAACATGTTACCTATAAGCCATGTCAGGCGCTGTGCCACCCGCTCCACATCAACTTAGATCCTGAGAGAAAAGCACATTGCTGAAATTAAGGTCTGGGGAGAAACACTTTCTCTTATGTTCACTCGTTATCGCTCAATACAAGGCTAACTTTTCAACCCTATTCATAAGATTGATCATGTCTTCTTTTTGAGTAGAACAGCTTTTATCTCTGCAGTGTTATTTTACAGTACACTTCAGAGTGTCCATTTGGCTGCAGTGTGTCCAGTTGGCTGCAGTGTGTCCAGTTGGCTGCAGTGTGTCTAGTTGGCTGCAGTATGTCTAGTTGGCTAAAGTGTGTCTTGTTGGCTAAAGTGTGTCTCATTGGCTATTGTATTCAGTTGGCTACAGTGTGTGTCTCATTGGCTATAATGTGTCCAGTTGGCTACAGTGTCTAGTTGGCTAAAGTGTGTCTCATTGGCTACAGTGTCTCACTGACTACAGTGTCTCATGGACTACATTGGGTCCAGTTGACTGCAGTGTGTCTAGTGGACTACAGTGTGTCTCATTGGCTGCAGTGGCTGTAGTGGACTACAGTGTCACATCTTGAAAACTACAGTATTTCAAGTTGGCTACATAATTTCCAGGTAACTGTAACTTTACCCACACTACCATGATGAAAAACAACAACACTGTAAGAGAGAAATTATGCTTTTTAAGCCCACTTCACTTTCTGTTATCTTCGTTATTCAGCTCTTGGAGAATCAGCTATTAAAGATAATTAAGCGATTCATCAAGTCAGTTTCAATTACTGGGAGCCTGACAGCCACAGATTACAATCACTTGGGGTGAGGGGCAGAAAGAGAGAGTCCGTGAGTGAAAGAGAGGACAGACCCAAGTCACTGTCAGGCATAAAGGAGGAAAAAAGTAACAAAGGAAGAGGGCAAAGCAAAAACAAGAAGGTAGAGACAGAAGGGCGCAATTCACACAGTCACATAACACTCCTCTGGGCCACCATCCATCCCTCACAGCTATCATCATAAAAGCATCTTGTCCCTGGCAGGACGAAGCAACAGGCCAACTCTCCCTCCACCTCACCGGTCGGATTGCACATTCTCTGACTGATGGTCAGACGGACTACGAGGACGAGTGGTGGACTAGGAGAATGCTGTTGATGGCAAACTAGGAGAATCCTGCTAATGGCAGACCAGGAGAACACTACGTTAATGGCAGACCAGGAGAACACTACGTTAATGGCAGACCAGGAGAACACTACGTTAATGGCAGACCAGGACAACACTACGTTAATGGCAGACCAGGAGAACACTACGTTAATGGCAGACCAGGAGAACACTACGTTAATGGCAGACCAGGAGAACACTACGTTAATGGCAGACCAGGACAACACTACGTTAATGGCAGACCAGGAGAACACTACGTTAATGGCAGACCAGGATAAATCTGTGTTAACTGCAGACTAGGATTGACATTTTAAGCGATTTCATTTGTACTATGAGATTATTGGTAGTTATTAAATTATCAGTGGTTACAGTCCCCACTTCAATGGTGAATCTGTTGAGGACAGGAAAAAGTCATCATCCAGAACCATTATACAGTATCTCTTCAGTGTCCATTAGAGTCAGCTTAACATCCTTTTGGATGGCTCTAGTATGTCATGTCATGAACCTCTGCTGAAGCTCAATAGCCATCCTGTCACACTGCCTTCTATCATTATATTAGCCAGCAATGCCAAGGTTACCTAATCATTACAAATCATTTTATTTTGGGGGGGTTTATGGCCGTCAGATGACTGGGGCTTTGAAAACGGGATCATAATTACATTTGAGCTCCAATCAATTCTTATATTGTTAATCATCCTCTCTCTATATTATTTATCTAGAGAAGCAGGACTCATTTGGTGGGTTGTATTAAGTCCGTGTTGGGGGGTGGGGGGGACGGGGGGCGAACAGCGTGGGTATTAATGTGCAGAGTGTTCCCATGGACGATGTAAAGGGTTTATAAGGGCTCCATTTGTCCTGTGACAGTGTGATAGTTACATGTCGGTGTTCCATCCCTCTATCACAGCCCAGCCGGTGATAACTCTGACACTGTCGGTCGACTCCGGGCCCATGCAGAGGCGGCTGTCCTGACCAATTGCATCTCAGATTCCTGACTAGGCAGAGGTGTCCAGTATCACACAACACTGCAGTAAATGACTGCAGTGGACGAGACCGTGGACACGTTTTATCTGTTTATTAGTCAGGGACCGTGTAAAAGATGTCATTGCACCAGATTTAGCTAGATAGCAAAATGTCACCTGTAGTCCAATGCATTTAGCTGACTGCTGATGTTCAATATACTTGGTTCTTACTGTAGTTACTATTTCTACTTCTTTTTCAACAGTATTTAAACATTTGTGAAAACGGTTACATTTTTTACCATCAACATTAAAAATACATTGCAGAGAGATTCTATGCCAAAGACAACTTGAGCAGCCAAACCTATAAAATAAAACTATGTTCCCTATCGTAAACCATTTTGATCTTTTAAAGACTTTCCAAATGACAAATGTATTATAGTGTACAGTAATTTACTGAGGTATCTGCAATATGTGAATATGTATCTATTTCAGACTGTACTGTCTATAATAGATGGTATAAAACTTATAAGTACCAATGATCCTCACCAAAGGAATGATGGAAAATGTCAACCTAGTACCATTATTCTTCCCAAAAAGCGTGTTTGTTTCTATAAAATGTATAAAGCTACCAATAACATCAATTTCTCTAACATGCCCATAATTAGAAGTCAGTTTGTTGGTGGCACAACAGTCTGACTAAGAGGTCAAACAGATATAGTTAAACAGTTCATAATAGGGCTGCATTTCATTTCAGCATCGACATTGCGATGTACGCATCCGAAACAGTCACATCATAGAACATGCGATTTAGTAAGGTAAGCATCAGTCTACAATATATGTTTTTCAAATGGAAAACTAACATATCTGTCTGATATAACGTAATGTATTATTATTTTAAACAGGAAGTTCGTTGCTGCACGTGGTTGACATGCAGGCTCTGCTTGCGTGTGACGAAATGAGGAACGAGGAGCAGGCAAGAAATTGAGAATTTGGTTTAAAAAAGAAATGCATCGTGAATTATATGGAAATATTTTGGCTACAGACAGGATGATGTTGACCAGAAACAGGTACTTTTTCAAGAGTCCCTTGCAACTGTTGCTACAACACGAGGCATCACGACCAATTTGTTTGATAATTTAAGGCTGCACAAATCTTCGTATGACGAGTGCAAAGCATCTCAATGCCGTCCAAAGCAAAGCAAAAACATCATACAAGAAAGGTTTCAAATCGCAGAGAAAAATCACAGATTCAATAACATTTCACATTGCCAAAGACATGGTACCAATTAACACGGTTACCAAAGGGAGTTTTAAAAACATGTTTGTTTGCTTGACAAGCGGTATGTAATGCCATCACGCAACCATTTTTCTCAAGTTGCCATCCCAGAGCTGTACGAGAAATGCAAGACACAAGTGAAATATTATACAGCAACAACAGACTTGTGGTCCAGCCGGACAAAGGAGCCCTACATAAGTCTGACCGTACACTTTATTAATGAGGACTTCCACCTGAAATGTTGCTGTTTGAAAACTGCATTTTTCCCAGAGGATCATACAAGTGAGAACATCGCAAAAGGGATGAGAGAAGCTTTTGCATATTTGGGCCTAGATGAGAGTCTGTATAACAACAGACAATGCCACAAACATGGTGAAGGCTGCCGCCCTGAACAAGTGGACCAGATTGCAGTGCTTTGGCCACAGATTGCATCTTGCAGTTGGCAAGTTATGCCCAGTTGCATATTCTATTTTACTACTGTTGCTATTGCTATACTATTACAGTTACATATTATTACCTAGCAACCTGTTCTGAAATATAAAGATGTTCACAAGTATGATACATTTTAATGAGGATGGGGCTGGGGAAGAATGAAGGATACAGACTGTCAGGTTGATAGCCAAAGCTCTTTCTAAAGACATCCTCTGTTTTTTCATATCGTAATATATAGAACTCAACAACATTACAAAAGACTGCAATCTGTCATTCATGCTAAAGGGGGCAATATATAGTATTAAGAACTAAGGGTATGCAGACCTTTGAACAGGGCTCAGTTCATTTTTGTCCTTTGTTGCCATGTTTTGCTTTATGATTGCACCTGCTCACTAATGTTTTCATTACAAATGGTACATACATTACCAATTCTCCAAGGGTATGCAAACTTTTGAGCACAACAGTAGATTCACATGATCCTAACCCAGTGAACCATCCAACAACACCCAACGCCAGCCAGCACCACCCACTCGCGTCCCCCAGTGTTGAGATGTACGTACCCAGGTTGGAGGAAGCCCTTCCCTCTGCAGCCCTGTCCTTCAGGCCCTCAGCGATGGCCAGCTGCTGCTGGTGGTACTGCTTGGCTCTCTCCAGATCCTGCATGCAGCGTGCGGCGTGACCCAGGCCAGCGTACGCCCTCATCTCAATGGGCTGCTCCTCCAGCTCCTGGGCTAGCTCCAGGACGTGAGTGTGGTAGGACATGGCCTTGTCGAAGTTGCGGTGGTAGTGGTAGGCGCTGCCCAGGTTGCTATAAGCGCGGGCCTCCTCCCTTTTGTTGGCCAGGGCCTTGGCGATGCCCAAGTGCTGCTCGTGGCACTGGACGGCATTTTTAAAGTCACCCATGGCAATGTAGACAGCACCCATGTTGCCGAGCTCCCGGGCCTCTGACAGCTGGTCCTTGGACTGCTTGGCCAGTAGAACACACTGCTTGTGGCTGGCCAGGGCATTCGGGTAGTCTCCGATGGCTGTGTACACATGTCCCAGGCTGCTTAGGGCCATTGAAGCTGCCTGGAGACACACGGAAACAACACAGACACGTCAGGCAATTAATGAAGGTCACATAGTAAAACACATGGTCACCTCCAAAATGATGGGAATGCTTGATCATAGTCATTAAAAAAGCTACTATATATAAAATAAACAAAACCGGTAATTAGCTTTATTTTGTGCTAACAATATGGGAAACAAATATTATTTTAAAACATCTTTAACAAAAAATGTTTTTTAAGTCAAAATGATGAGCACCCCTAAGGACTGTTATAAATAAATCAAAGAAGAATAAATCTACATTATCATTGAGCTATGTTAAGGTACATGTCATAACAGTAATATGGTCTTCCATAGCTTGTTGTTTAAATGGAATAGTAAAAATTGGTAACGCACATGAAAATGTACATTGGTAAATTTTCCCCACCATCAATCATTAACAATATATTCCACTTGTTTGAAAATGACAATATACCTTATGTTGTTTCTTTCAAACAGCTGCTATTGTTCATCTTTATTAACGTTGTCAATAATTGTTTTGGAGGTTTTATAAACCAACGCATCATGAAACCGACCCAAATTCTGTTAATATTAAAGTGAGACAGTTGCTTTTGCACACAATACCACCCTGATCTCTTGGCATCTCATTCCACAAAGTATAGAAAAAACATTGTTAAAATCTTAACTCCCAAATCTCTTTGAAGCAATGCAGCTTTAAGGACCAGACAACAAACAAAATGCTTTGCTTCCTTTATGCGATGAGAGGGTGGTAAACCCTGATGCAGATTAGCACAGTGGCAGGCTGGTTTTAAAGCCCACAGTTCACCCACTGCAATCTGCTTCATGGCGAGTGCCACCACTAAAGGAACAAAGAGCCAGTTAATCAGGGGGAGAGTAGAGGGGCATAATTTCACTCTGTGGCAGTGGGCGCGAGACAGACCTATTGACTGATAAACTGGCAACGTCTCTCTCAAAGTCTGATGCAAGGGACAATGCTGCAGCCTATTCTTATGAACGTCCACGATGGGATCTTTCTGCTCTTGCCACATATACCTGCGTGAGTAGGGTTACATGTAATAAAATAGTGGGGTGGAATGGTGTGAAACAGTGCAGGCCTGCTACCCTAAGTGACACACTCACTGAAGGCTTATTAGCTGTTTATAGAGAGGGTAAACAGCTGGGAATTGGGGCGGCTGTCTTTGAGTGGACAGATGTTTCATTAATGGCAGAGCAGAGCAAATAACACACGTCCTTCCTAAGGTCTCTTGCATCCTAGTGGAAAGGAGGTAAGGGGCTGGATGGGGGGCTGCGGGACTGTTAAGGCCACACTTGTGCTAGGAGAGTCTATGACTTGGGTGCTTGGGGTTACAGTGAGTGCAGTCTGAGGTAACAAAGGCGATGACTGGGAAGTCAAACAGAACTACAGTGAAGGATTCTTATTAGCTGTGTGTGGATCTGTGTGCTGACACTTAGTTCTGCGTTGTCATTAACAGGCATGGGCCTCAACAGTGGTCAGGTCACAATTATATATGCTTATATCCATTTCAACACATTTGAAAAAACGATATATTATGCATAAAAATGCCACAGCCCGAGTTGGTCCAGGACTTTTAAATCATGTCATGAATCCATAAACACTACAAGAAGTAATTTAGTGGGTAATATTAGGGGGTAATTCCTTCTCCCACAGAGAGAGAGAGAAATGGAGATAGAGTTTCACAGTACCATTGCTCAAAGAAAACATAATGAAAACATTGCTTTCACTAAGCTCCATGAATTAATAAAAAACAAAATAAACGTATAACATAAGAACATTTTTCACAGTAAAAACACTCATACCGGCACACACAAAGCATCAAACACATACATCATTTCTATCGTTCATACTTCGTCCTTCCTGTACACACACAAACAGACACACAAAGACACAGACACACACACACAGAAACACACAGCAGTGCTATCTTTCATTTCACAGGACTGCTGATGGCTGGAACCTATTACCTGCCGACATAAGAACTTCCAGCAGTTTGCTGGAGTTTAAAGCCTCAACAAGACATTATATGGGTCCAATGAGGCAATTACCCCCCGTCACAACTGTTACTGTTTCATGTTCTCAGATAGCGTATCTAGGGCTGCTCAATTACATGTGCCTTTCGAAGCTCTGTTTCTCTCCATCTCGCCAACTTCCACTCTGTGAGCAGAGAAACTGAGAGGATTCCTCTGCTCTCTGTCTCTCTGAAAATGAGTTAGACAAGAGGAGAGACTGAGAGTACAACAGGGGGAGAATCAGAGTGAGAGACTGTGCGGAGGACAGAGACAGCAATCTTTCTCCAAAGTTGAGATGAGTTGTGCTTGTGATCAGTGCCCCCTTAAAGGGAGACTGCAACGCTGCACGTTCTTTCCAGATAGAGTTGATAGCAGAGATAGTGGAGGAGCCAGACCTGCCTGCCACTGTAGATGTGCTCTGTTAGGCCACAGGATGGAATGGCAGATGGCTGGACAGACAAACCTACCCATTTTAAAGCCAGTACTGACTACAGTCCACGGAGAGATATTTTACCATTTCTTTTTTATCCTTCACTTCCCTCCCTCCCTCCCTCCCTCCTTCCCCTTCTCGCTCCGTTTGCCCCGGTTCTCTCACTCCATCTGAGCAGTCAGATCTGATTGTGTTTACAGAGCTCGGCCCTTCTCCGGATGTGTTCTGATTGGATTAATCCAAGCATCAGCCTTTATAAACTACAGATAAACTGTTGACTCTTATCAGCAAACGTTTTGTGCCGAGCGTCCTGTAATGAAAAGTAACCTGGTGCTGCCCCTCAAGTACGGGCTGTGATAACATGCTAGTCTGAAGCTCCTGGCTAAAAAGCTTGAATCCGTTTTCACAAGACAAAGCAGGAAACTTACTGATACTTCAATGTCAGCTACATCTAGTGGATCTTACAGTACGTCCTCCAATATGTGTGTGTAATATCATTGCCAGTAACAACCCAAGCGAGGTTACTGCTCTGCTTTGTTGACTTCCAGTGGTTAAAACGTTGCTGTTCACCTGTGTCAAGTTGCCCCTCTCCTCAGGTCCTTCGGCACTTCACTGAATACAACCCCAAACAGCCCTGAACCGACTGACATCATCACCATCGCCTGGCAGCAGGCCTGGAAGGATGGAGGTGGTTTCCATGGCAACATGAGTGGTTTGATTACAGCCCAGCAGGCAGTAGTGGAGTTAGCCACGTCCAGCCATGTCAACCAGGCCAGCTGCTGCTTAGCGCACCCAAACATGTAGAAACATTGGCTAGTGTGCACACTGTCACCCGCTGCTTGGAGAAAAGCCTTTTCTCAGAGCTACATCTAAAAAAAAAAACAGCTGCCTGTTGCTGTCATGATCAGAGCACTAAGCTGTCCGTGTACTGACACTGTCTAATCCATATCGGGAAAAACCCTGGTGAAAACATATTACCCACCCAGGTCCACGCTACAGACACACCTAGCAACAGTCAATAAACATATTACCCACCCAGGTCCATGCTACAGACACACCTAGCAACAGTCAATAAACATATTACCCACCCAGGTCCACGCTACAGACACACTTAGCAACAGTCAATAAACATATAACCCACCCGGGTCCATGTCACATACACACCTAGCAACAGTCAATAAACATATTACCCACCCGGGTCCATGTCACATACACACCTAACAACAGTCAATAAACATATTACCCACCCGGGTCCATGCTACAGACACACCTAGCAACAGTCAATAAACATATTACCCACCC